>PVJX010009125.1:42459-62448 GCA_004027295.1 Dolichotis patagonum
AAGAGGAGAGGAGAAGAAATTATAAGAAGCCAGAAAGCTCCTCTTTCTGCTTTTTGATGAAACTGTTTCTAAGCTATCTTTAAACTGTAATGGAAAATGACTCCCTGCCTCCAACCAGCATACTTCAGTTTCTTAGTTACCCTGGTAATTGTTCCTGTTCCAGTTCCAGTGGCTTCTGTCTTCTAGAAATGGTTGGTCACTGTGATGCACATTGTATAAACCAAGCCTCAACTGACAAGCCATTCTGCCTCTGTACTTCTTGCTTGCTTATCCCTTATAAGCCTCAGACCACCAGAGATCAGGGCCTCATATTTTGGGAATAAGCCCCATCAGTGCCTGTCAACATAAAATAAATCTGCTTCTAAATCCTGGGTGGTGTGCTAGTATTTGTTTCCTGTTGCAATACCATGGTTGTCTCATGTACTTTAAACCTGACATTGGACCAAAACCTACTTTTAGGGTTAGATCTGTTCACTTTATGCATCAATAAAGTAGTATATAAGACCAAGTCATTTCAAGCTTGTGAAGCAAATTGCAGTGCTTATGAAGTTTTATCTGATTTTTCAGAAAGTCACTGTGTTCCTTTCCCTTGAGTTAAACATAGAGCAGCATTAAAACATTAAATGTTGGCTTTTTTCCAGGAACAACTCCTTTAAAATGTATAAGATTGCAACCACAAGCAGAAATACTGAAATGATGCACAGAATTTGGAGGCAGATTTATTTACACCGAGGAGCACTGATTGAGATCTTTCCCAGAATGTCAGGCCTGATCTCCGGTGGTCTAGGACTTATATGGGATAAGCAAGCAGGAAGTACAGAGGCAGGATGACTTGTCAACTGGGGATTGGTTTATACAAATGCATCACGGTGATCATCTATGCAGCACAGTGACCGGCTGTTTCTAAGAGACAGAAGCAACAGACACTGGAACAGGAACCATTACCCAGGCAACTAAGAAACTACAGTGTACTGGCTTGAAGGTTGGGGCATTTTCTGTTCAAAGACATCAGTTTCAATCAATTTGTTTTCATTGTTTCAAAAGAATAAATGAAAGTAAAAATTCTCAGTATAAGTCATGGAAGGTTGCATTAAAGTTCATGCATTTGATAAAGAGTACCAGGAGCATTTTGGGGGGTAATATATACATCTGTAAGTCCCCTTGTCCAATGTATGGTATTTAGTAGTAACTAGCAACATCAAGACATTACTATTTTTAATCTGGACTCAATACAAAAGTAAAACTTTAAGATTCTAGATGACATTTTACTTGATGTGTTCTAATATATTCATATTTGTTCTCACCTCCAGAAAGAGACAATGTATGGCTGATTCTTGTGATAAAAGCTTCTCCAGTGCAAACGGCATAAAGGAAAGAGCTGGAGAGTTGCTTTTCTTGTAGCCATCTTGCTGTCAGAATTTTCACTGAGATGATGTTTGTGGATGTCATCTATTCCTCTGTGTGCATTAAAAATGCTCTGGCAGCCTTTCTTTTGCCTAAATGGGGATCATGGGAGCAATGTCCTTTAACATTAACATATCAGCATTTGCTGAACTTAAAAATAATTTGAAAAAATAGAACTATCCAAAATTATTTCTGCATCAAAAATTTAAAACTCTGTGCTATTGTTGACTAACATTTCTAAGAAAATGACAAATAAGTCAGCAATCACATGGTAACACATTTGTTGTAAGAACAGTGGAAATCAAAGAACAGAGCTTATTTTTTTAAAATGGAAAATTATCCTCCAATTTGAATTTGGGGCCTTAATTTCAAAAGAAGTCATTTTGGTATGTATATATCTAAACATCCCCATCTGAATATTGAGTATAAGCTTCCAAACAAAATACCCTTTCACAAGGAACATCACTCAAGTGTAGAAGAATGACTGATTTCAGGTACACTGTGCCACAAAATTCTATCAACTGTATTTCCTCGTACAGGGAATTAAATTTGAAAGAGGTGAAGAATAATGGTTAAGGCTGGAGAAAGCTTTGAAAAATTGTTCCATGTTTTCAATTTCATCCTGTTCTCCACTGTTGGTCTTAAAGGTGATTTATCCATGTATAAAAACTGTATCACATTTTCACACTTACTGATGTCCAGTAGAATTGTAGGGAGGCTTTCCTATGTTCCAACTACCAAAATCTAGTGAGAATATACGACTTTTCCAAAAATCATGGAAATATTTGAGGTTAAAAGTGATTTTACCTGTGAAAATGTGCATAATATCAGTATCGATACATTATACAAATGTAATGCGGTAGTTCTAAAGGCATACCACACTGATTTTACATGGAGACACTCTGTAAAAGTGTTTACAAGCTCTGTGTAGCTTGATATTTTGATGAGACATATCATTTATACGATCCTGGTGCTTCTTTCTTGCTTGGCCTCTTCTGTAGTTATGCAACAAGAAATCAGGGAAAGCGTTCACTTTGCCATCACAATTTGCATTAACGAAACAGATGTGTTGAGTGACATTGTTTGTCATTGGCGTTTGAGGCGCTGTTTATCGGTGCAAGGCACAAGGTGTAGCCAGGGATAGTAAATATTGATGGCTCTCAGGGGAAAAAATAACTGTCAGTTAAGCCAGAAAGAAAAGTGGGAACTCAAGAAGGACAAAGATTCTATGACAGTAAGGAGAGTAAAACGAAGACGCACAGAAGCAAGGCCGAGTGAGCAGCTATTACCTGTAGGTGTCTGCATACACGTTCATAATTACAGGACTCCATCAGGATAATTGTTTCATGAGCACGTTTGAAATCTGATTATAAACCACTCCCTGATTTGAAACCCACATCATACAAGAAGTCAAATATCTTAAAATGAATCTTAACAATTGCATTCTTTTTAGACAACATTCCAAATGCCACTGTTATACTCAGTGACGGCAAATGATTCTATTTCCACCTCAGGGCATGACGGTAGTGCTGAGTGGTTTAATCAATGGTTTAATCTGACAGCATTACGGCGTGCGTCTCAGCAGTACCTCCCTTCACCTTCTCTTAGGCTGTGACGTTTATCTGACTCTTCGCTATCTCTGCAAAGCCAGTAATTTTCACTGAATGATGTTATTTATGTTGACACTGTATGGGCGCTGGCTTTCCTCTCTGTGGGATATTGTCAGGTGTGTCTACACAAGACAGCCTCTTACAATTTTCTCTGGGAAATTTACTTTCCATTAATTTGCTTAACATAAAAATTAATTTTTGATTTTTATTCCCCTCTACTTACCAGCAGCTTGAGTTCTAGAAAATGATAGGTTTACTCCCTTCTATCATTGCCTTATGGAGATTTAGGGACTTCATAAAATAGAAACAATCCATTACTATATGATGCTATTCATGTCTGTGTAAGCTGCACACTTATGATACTATTTTTGTTAGTGGAGAATTACTTTGGAAGGTTAGAACACTTCTGGGATTGATATAGGAAATCATGGTAATTTAGATATGCTCCTGAAATATTTAAAAATTTAATGAAAAACATGCATTATTGGAATTAAACAACATAGAAAGTCACACATTTGCTGAGTGATATATCTTATTTAAGCATTACTCAGCATTTTATTAAAATTGTTTTATGAGTATTGCAAAATTAGACTATGCTATTTCTATTGGCTAAAATTTAAAGACATTACAAGTTTTTACAATCTATATGTCATCACACCAAACTCAGAAAGAACAAAAACTTAGGGAAAAATTTTAAGGAACAAAACATTCTCAAATTATATGTTCTGACAACTTCACCCCATGTGATTTTATAGGACTCAGCATGCAGCCTGTAATTACATACCCTTAAAATCAACTATAACAAGAAATAATTGCTATATAAGTTCATTTCTTATCATAAGGAAAGTTGAACAAGAAATATTAACATACAGACTATGAAGTTTATAGAGAATAATAAAAAAAAAACTAGAATCCAAAATAAATGTGGAGAGAAGAAGAAATTCATTACCAAGTTTGAAAAAGTGGTCTGGGTTTTATTTGTACTCATTTCCTTTTGTTTCATAACAAAGTATTGTCAAGTAACTAATCAAAAATCAAATTGCTTTTTGTAATTGCCACCTTGATAATTTCTGTGGAATGCTGTTGGGGCAGCTAATTCTAGGTCATAGTAGTCTCAGCCTTGAATCATGGTCTACTGTTGTTATTTTATCGACTCAAGAATATGCACGTCTGGTCCAGTGTAATAAAAAGACTGTGTATTATTTTGGGTGACAAGATAAAAGCTGTGCTAGCTTTATTTAGCTAGAGTTTACTCCCCTGACTTGTATGTTTTCCAAAAATTATGAAGTCTAAGAAATATTTTAAAAGTTGAATCAATTAGCAAAACTTTCTTTCCCTTAAAATGTTAACTCTGCTAATTCCTCTGTGAACTGTAACATTTTCAAATGTATTATATCAGATTTCCATTTTCCTACCTTAAAATCTAAAAAGTATCCTGCATCTTGAATGTATCTCCTTGACCTGGCCGCTGTCTTCTATCTCAGCAGCCATAGGTTTGACTAAATCCTTGATACCTGCTACTAAAAATGCACCAATGGCACTACAGATCTCTGTCATTCATAATACTCCGATCTTTATTGTATATTCTTGTCCAAGATGTCTATAATAAGTTTTCTTTGCAACTTTAGCACAATGAGCTGATTTGTATAAAATGTTTAAGGCCTTTGACATTTGTCTTTAAACTTGAGCTAATACATATGGTTGGTAATGCATTAAGCAATTAATTGTTAAGATTACTGACTAATTGCAATCTTAATTGTAGGTTTGTTAATCCTCACAATTTATTTTGTTAATTTCATATTGCCTATGAATACTTGACCAAACTTAGGTAGCCTTTTAATAGAAACAAAGCTATTTACAAAATAGAGGTCTTTTCTGATCCACTGTAGCATTTTAGCATCTAGAGTCATTCTATTATCATTATTATTTTATTAAACACAAATTCATGTCAGTCTGCCAAACATTAGTCTGTTACTCACCTTAGGAAACTATACTGACAACTATTCTTTAAGGAGTGCTGTCTTTCCCCCTACTTAGCCTAGCAAACTTTACCATCTGTTCTTTCTGAATAATCTTAAATTCTGCACCATCTCCAGTTCTTTTACTTCAGTTACATTGCCTAGTACTAACTCACATGTCTACTAATTCGTTGATATATTACTTAAAACCTTTGAAATTCAAAAGAGAAAGCTAATTTAAATATTTAGAGACTAATCTTCTGAGTTTGGAGGTCAAGTATCTGCTGTAATTCCTGTTATGAACAGTAGGCTGATGGTTCTCAAACTTTTAAAAATCTGCTCTTCCAAATAAGAAGGCTCATTTAAAATGCAGAATCTCTGACTGATGTGTAGAGATTGCTGTCTGAAAATCTGTATATTTAGTGGCTCTGTCACAAGTGTAGGTTTTGGCTATCAGACAAATTTAAAGACACTTTGTAGCTTAGCATGAAAACCAGACTCCAAAGAAACACCTTCCTATTCATTAATATACCTAAAGTCTTAAAGTGAACACGAACATTTATCATGTATGTGTTTGTGTATGTTTGTGTCAACTGTTTACTATGCTACATGCTAAATCAGTTTACTATCTTATTTTCCCTCCTATGAGGTATATTTTCCTTGGAAATAGGGAAAATTATTTAAACTTTGAAAAACATCTTATAATGCCACAATGAGTTTTAAAGATAAGGATTTGATTAGTGACGTTTATGTTTGCTGAAAAACCCCTATCTACCAGACTTAATCAATGTGTGTTACAAACGTCTTCTCCAATTGATGTACAAATCTTGTAAGGTAAGTATAAATTAACTCCATTGTAGAAAATAAAAATTGAAGCTTCTAGAAGTTCATGAACATATCTCAGAACGTATTAGACATATAATAAGTAGTTTGAACCAAACTTTCAAGTTTGACTTCTAATTCCATGTTTTTCTCCATGGTGTGAGATAATTAGTATTGTTTGATGGATTGCTATGTTACATAAAAAATGATTTTGGATTAGGTCTTTTTTACAATTTCAATCTGGAGTTTGGAAGGTGATTGGGTCATGGGGGCCCGGGGGGGGGGTTTACTCATCAATTGATTAGTCCACTGTTGAATTTGTAGCTAGCTTGCTTTTGGAGTGTGGCCTGGTAAGAGGCCATTAGGGGCATGACCTGGAACAGTTTATCTTCTATTCTGCTGCCTCCTTTTTCCCCTGCTTCCTTTCTGACATGACATGAACAGCCTTCCATGGTGGTAGGCCCTCCCACATACCATTTCTGAGTTTCACCATGCCTCCAGTGGACTGAAGGTGTGAAACTCTGAACCAAAATAAACCTCTCTTCCTTGAAGCTGTGGTTGCCAGCTATTGTGTCTCAGCACTAAAAAAGTGACTAAGACAGCCTTCTTTTTCATGATAAAGTTAAGTATTTTTAAATCATTAAACCAATTTATGTTTGGCCATTGCAAGTCATAGCCAAGAGAATTCTAAATATCGTAATGTTTTGAAGTGATGCCCATGATCCTTGCCTCTCTGAATTCCTGCTTATGTGTGTCACCATGTCTTGAGTGGACTGAGATCCAGGATTCTAACCAGTAGTAGGTACAGATTAAGTATAAGTTGTTCCCTATGTAAGACTGGGTTCCCAGTATTGCTTCAGTTTTTCTCTGGCTTTGAAGCAGTAAGTGTTCAAACATCCTACACTTTTAAGGAAATCAATTCTGCCAAGAAATTCAGAGTTTGAAAGCAGGTTTTTTTGGCAACAAGATTCCAGTGAGACCCCAGCTCTGGTGAGCCCTGTACCTGTTGTCTTCTTGACATTTAGCAGGGGACTCATCTAAACTGTGCCTGCCTCCCTTACTCTCAAAACTCATCAGATAAGCCTTTACCTTAAAATCAGGAACAAGACAAGGATGTCCATTATCACCACTGCTATTCAACATAGTGCTGGAAATACTAGCCACAGCAATAAGACAGGAAAGAGAAATAAAAGAAGTAAAGATAGGAAAAGAGGAAGTTAAATTATCATTATTTGCAGATGACATGATACTTTACATAGAAGACCCCCAAAGCTCTACTGAAAGACTCCTAGATATAATAAATAAATTCAGCAAGGTAGCCGGATACAAAGTCAATACTCAAAAATCAATAGCATTTCTATACACTAACAACAAAAGTACTGAGAGAGAAATAAGAGAAGCTACACCAATTACACTAGCATCCAAAAAATGAAATACTTAGGAATTAATCTCATGAAAGAAGTAAAAGAGCTATACAGGGAAAATTATAATACCCTGAAAAAGAAAATCAAAGAGGACCTCAAAAGATGGAAAGACATCCCCTGTTCATGGATAGGAAGAACAGACATTGTAAAAATGGCCATTCTCCCAAAATTACTATACAGATTCAATGCAATCCCAATCAAAATACCATTAACATACTTCATAGATCTAGAGAAATCACTCCTAAAATTCATCTGGAACGAGAAGAGACCTAGAATAGCAAAGGCAATTCTAAGCAATAAAGGCAAGTCAGGAGGCATCACAATCCCTGACTTGAAATTATACTACAAAGGTACAGTAATAAAGTCGGTATGGTACTGGAATAAAAACAGACCAGAGGATCAGTGGAAGAGACTGGAAGATACAACCACAACCACAAACTCACTCAACCACCTTATCTTTGATAAAGGGGCCAAACATGCTTGTTAGAAGAACGACAGTCTCTTTAACAAATGGTGCTGGAAAAATTGGCTATCCATATGCAGAAGACAAAAACTAGACCCATGTCTATCACCATACACTAAACTAAAATCTAAATGGATCAAAGATCTAAATATTAAAACAGAAACACTAAAACTGCTGGAAGACAAAGTAGGTAAAAATCTCAAAGATATAGAGGTAGGAAGAGAATTCATTAACAAGAACCAAACTACACGGGAAATACTTCCCAGAATCAATAACTGAGACCACAGTTTATTAAAGAGTTTCTGCATGTCAAGAGAGGTTTTCAGCAAGTGAAAGAAAATCCACAAATTGGGAAAAAATCTTCATGAACAGCTCCTCAGACAAAGGACTTCTGTCTAGAACTTATAAAGAATTAAAAAAAATCAGACCCTCAAAATTCAAAGATCCAATCCAAAAATGGGCATCTGAAATGAATACACAGTTCTCAGATGAAGAAAAAAGAATGGCAAATAAATACATGAAGAAATGTTCATCATCATTAGTCATGAGAAAAATGCAAATTAAAACCACACTGAGATTCCATCTCACTCCAGAAAGAATGGCCAGGATAGAAAACACTACCAATAACAAGTGTTGGAGAGGCTGTGAGGAAAAAGGAACTCTTCTACACTGTTGGTGGGAGTGTAGACTGGTGCAACCACTGTGGAAGTCAGTCTGGAGATTCCTCAAAAAGCTGGGTTTGGAAGTCCCATTTTACCCAGCTATTCCACTTCTGGGCATGTTCTCAGAAGAACTGAAAACATCATACCACAGTGATATATGTGCACCCATGTTTATAGCAGCACAATTTGTAATAGCCAGATCCTGGAAACAACCTAAGTGCCCATCAACTGAGGAATGGATAAAAAGTTGTGGCATTTTCATACAATGGAGTACTACTCAGCTATAAAGAATGATCACAGTGAGGTATTTGTAAATAAATGGACACGACTTGAGACCATTCTCTTAAGCGAAATAAACCAAACTCACAAGTGTAAATACTGTATAGTCTCCCTAGTATGAGAGTTGATAACAGTATATAAGATTTCAGGGTAAGCATGAGTCCCCATCTCATAGCTTTGAAGCCTTTCAATGTTTTCAATCATCAGTTGGAATGGTTTTATTCTGTTTTGTTTGACTATATTATGTGTGATGATGTGAACAGCTGTTTTGAAAAAACAATACATTATGACAGCTATTGCTGATTTAACATCATCCTTCTTAGAAGTCCTACCATGCTTCTTTTGTTCTACTACCATTGGTTCTATCTATCACATTGTATCTTATTGGGATTTGAATATGTGTGATAGTTTAAACAAAATCTTTCTATTGAAAATGAGATATTATAGTTCCCATAGATCATTTTCTGTTATTCGGTTCACAAAGCTCTGTAATTCTTTCACTCTTTGCATGGCTTTATACTATTTTGTTATGTTTGATATTATTATATTTGAAACTATGCTCAACTATAGCAGAGTAAGTGATATGGTGTTAGCTACTGTTGATGTCTGGTTGTTTTAATGTAAAGTACTATGTTGCCTATGTTGTCCTTTTCTGATCTGCTCTGTACTGCCCTCTTTTGTTTTATTCTCTTTAAAATAAAATTTACATGCAAAAGAGGAAGTGGCAGTGGACAGCGTTATAGCACTGAACTTGCTGAAGCTGACAGTGAGGAAGAAGTCCACACCTCAGAAGCCTAGCGGTCTTGTCAGGACTCCTAGTACTATGACTGGGCAAATTACTTAATTACCACCGACTGCCAGTTCTTTCACATTGAAACAGTTACAAAGGCTACACACATGACAGGACTATTGTGAAAACTGAACAAAATCAAGCACATAAAAAACCTTATGAGTATTAGAAACTTGTGCAAATGGAAACATTTTTGTCTGTGCTTACTGAGGAAAACATGCCTTATCTAAATCACAGTTTCATTTGATAATAGAATTTTTTTTCTGTTTGGGTTTTTAAATTTTTTTAAATTTTTGTTTTTTACTTTTTGTTTGTCTTAGAGGATCAAAGAATATCAAAGTGACACAGCTTAAAAAAACCCATCAGATAATGCTTGTGTGTCATTTTAGTGGATTAAATTTGTGCTTGTTTGTAATTCAGCAATAGGAAACTACTACAGTTTTGGTTTATTTTTATCCTTTGAGTCTAATGATTGATATTTAGCCAAATACTGAATTTTTCTGTTTCTAGTATATGTAAACTGAGACAGTTTCCCCCTAAATTCTAAAACAGTTATCTGAATGAATATGGCTATATTTTATTTGGCTGCCCCTGGGTATAATAAGCAATTAATTTTTCTGTCTTTTGCTCCTTTTAGCCCCTATAAACCCTTCATTAATTGAACAGACTAAGCATAACTCTATGCCTCAGTGAGTCTATTCTACATTAGCTGTTTTATTTACTTTATGTTCCCTGCAGTGCTTTTTAAAAAATGGTTTCTCAACCTCTAGTAAACATATTCATAATACTTTGCTCTTCTTATTTAAGCTTACAAACATTTATTCAAGTTCATTAAACCCGAGCTCAGAGAGCTCTTGTTTTTATGGCACTCTGGTTTATGATTTTGCTTTTCAAATGACTGAGAAAGAAGAGGCTACTTATGGCCAATAAAGCTCTTGACCTCTGCCCATTTCATCATGTATCCAAAACCTCTCAACTGGAATATAATGTTTAATACTCAAATAGTGTGGGACATTGGTGTGTGTGTGTGTGTGTGTGTGTTTAGAGGGTGAAAGGAGAGAGAGAGAGAGAGAGAGAGAGACAGAGAGAGACAGAGAAAGAGAGAGACACAGAGAGACACAGAGAGAGAGACAGAGAGAGAGAGACAGAGAGAGAGAGAGACAGAGAAAGAGAGAGACAGAAAGAGAGAGAGACAGAGAGAGAGAGACAGAGAGAGAGAGAGAGAGAGACAGAGAGAGAGAGACAGAGAGAGAGAGACAGAGAGAGAGAGAGAGAAAGGATTTTAATATATTGGTACTGGAGAGACCTAGGAAAGTAATTCAGTTTGAAAGATGAGAGCCAGTGAGACAATCATATAGATTTCAACGAACATTAAAAGACCCAAGATCCAGGAGTACTGAGGGCAGAAGATCAGTGTCCCAGTTGAGAAGTCAGGCATACACTAAATGCAACCTTTTTCTGCCTTTTGGTTTATTTCATGCACTCAACAGATTGAATCAAATGTCCACATGCACTGGGTGGCCATTTGCTTTACTCATACTACCAATTCAAATGCAAATCTCTTCTGGAAACACCCTGGTAGACTTACACCAGAAATAATGTTTAACCAGCTATCTAGTCACCTGGTGACTCCATCAAGTTAACACATAAAATGAACCATTTGTTAAGTGCATATGCACACATTTGCTATATTTAAGCCCTACTCTGTGTGCATAACTAAGTTTCAGCTCTGGGAAAGGTTGTTGAGTAAAGTTAGGAAAAGAACAAACTGCCCAGAAGGCAGAAAAAAATCTGATAAATCCTTAATATCTTACTTTTTCTGACATAAATCCCTTTTCTTTTTTTAAAATGCCCTCAATAAAATTTCTGAATCCTAGGTTTCTTGATCATAAAGTGACCACATCAACATTCTTAGTCTGTCTACATTGTGAGCGTAAATAGAATGCTGATGGATTAAGGATTTTAAGATGAAAATTGAAATGAAAGCACTCACAGGAAAGTACTGAGAATGTTTTGGCATTTTCTGATTGGGAAAACATTTGAAGAATATCTGACTTGCAGAAGATGTGAAAGAAATTGCCTTCCTGCTTTGACTACTTATTAAAAAGATGCTGAAAACTTGGCAAAATTAATTTAGAAGAAGAAAGTCACATGACAAAAGGCTAATATATTTAATAGCACTCCACAAAGCTATTGTTAACGCGACATATAAGCATAGTAAAAGTATAGAAAGTAGACCTAAAAGGGTAACAAACACTAATACACATAACTGCAATAAGTACAGGAAAGCATGATTCATTTTGGTGGTACTCAGAGAATTGAAACTGAAAATAAAAATGATACAATATTTTTCTATGAGGTTAAGAAACCATTAAAATATCTAGAAACAGCTACTGAAGGAAATGTGAAGCAGCCGTCCATTTAAATCTGGTCAGAACATCAATTACTATTGCCTTTTTGAAAGACAATCTAGTGATATTCATTAAAATTTAAATTCCACATTCTTCGACTGAAATTTGAGTGATTGCATCTATACATTTATCAGTGGATAAAAATGTATGTACATTTGCTTTACTGTGTATTTTCCTGATTTCTAGTGATTCATTGCAGCTGGGAATATTTGTAGTGATAATTGAATCTAGGGATAGATGCAGGGATCCAGGCAGGTAATTATGTTAGCCCTGAAGTTTAATACGAAAATTCTAACAGTCACATACAAAGCTGTTTTGTTAATTTGTTTTGTTTTTAGGGATTGTAATAGAGCATAACACCCATCTTTGATTCCTTTTCTAAATGGTAGACTTACTCTTGTCCTCTCTGTACACTATTGTGCATAATCTACTTTCCTTCTTTAATCCTTCAGAAGAGATGTTATTGGCCATAAACTCCAACCATGATTCAAATACAACTTGAAATAACTTTGAAGTTGTGAATGGTTAACTTTAAATTAATAAAAATGTTCTCACAACTAGGATGACAATTGTATTAGTTAGCTTTCCAGTCACTGACACACAGTACCCAGCACCTATAACCTAAAGAAGAAAGGGTTTAATTAATCCAGGTTCTGGGAGATTCAGTCCATGGTCGGCTGGCCCATGGCAAAAACATTGTGGCAGAAAGGTGTGACAGAGCAAAGCTCTTTAATTCATGATTGCCCAAAGCACAGCGGAACAGTGCCAGAGAGGAAGGGGCAAAGTACCACCAGATACAGGATCTAAGGCCATCCCTCTATGCCCACCCAGGCACACCCAGGAGTGTGCTGTGCTAATCTACAAGGTGTTTCCTAATCCAATAGAGTTGACAAACCAGGATTAAGAATCACACAGAGTTACCAATCAGTTATCTTATTCAGTTTTGACCTGCAGGATATAGTCCATAAAATATGGCACCACCGTGGAATTAAACATTTGTAATTTGGGGAAAATGAAGTAGTGATATTATTTCTTATATGTAACATGGTTATAAATGTAAGAATTTCTAAAGATTCTACATCAAAGATTGGAATTGTTAATGTATCAAGTGTCTGGGTGCAAAGACATATTAAAGTCATTTTTGTGTTTAAATACAAATAATAATAACATTTAAAAGTAAAAAAAGGCCATTTTTTGAAATAGTGTCTAAGCATAGAAACTAGAAATAAATCTAAGTGAACATGGGCATGACTTCTAAGTTGAAAGCTACAAACCATTTTTAAGGAGGAAACAGCAAAGTATCTTCATGATTTTTGTTTGAAAAATAAGAAAGAAAATCAGTAAGCATGGAAAAAATTAATCATAAGTAAAATTAATCATAAATTAAATTACATGAGAATTTAAAATTTCTGTGTAATTAATGATAATAGTTAGGGAAGAATAGGCTAGAGTAAAAGAAGTTATTCATAATATGCATATCAATAAAGAAAGTCCTGTATCCAAAGGGAAAAAATGGAAATCACCCCCAAGTCACTCATACACACACACACACATGCACTTATTGTGACCACCCGGTAGAGACGAATTTTAATGGTATATAGGATCAATAGGAAAACGTGCTTTAGGACTGCACTGAACAGTGACTGACACAGGGAAATCTCGACGTGGTTGAGGTTGTTTGGACTAAATGAGTTGCTTTGTTTCATGGATTATACAGCTTTCATTTGATATGATAAAGGACTGATAAATTGCAGTTAGTCCAATTTAGACATTTGTCATGAATTTTCTTGAAAGCAATGAAAATGTTTCATGTCAATCATAAAATTTAAAATTTCATGGAGAATTTAGAATTTTGAAAAATTTGCATCTGTCTGTCAGCTTGAAATCTTACAACATGTAGCTTTCTGATGTGGTCAATAGTAAGAATAACACATGTAGGCTGTTTTTAAATTGCATTGTATGTAAGTCAAAACTTAGAAGACTTGTATAACTGGGGGAACTAATATTTTACCAATGACCAATGTGCTAGATAACAAAATCTTGAAAATTAAATGTATACGAAAAGTGAAAGATGACTCAAGAGATTTTAATATAAATGAGTACAAATCATAATCTGATTTTAGATTTCATTAACATTGGAAGTTAAGAGACTGCCATTCCTTTAGTTACAGGGTGTCATAAGGAAAATATTTATAATCATCCGAAAGTATAATTTTCTAGCTATCTGTGTGTGGAAAGATTCTCTAACACAAAATATTGCAAATGATTTCAGAAGCAGTCCTTAATATAATGTCTAATACTAATCCAAATATTAAGGGAATTATAAAAATTATAAAAACACTGCTACTACTAATACTATTACTGGTTTGTTTCTGTTACCAAGTATACAGTTTTTAAAAAAGTATTAAAGTAACATTAATATATAATGACTTTATTATTGATATTTTAAATAGATTAATAAGTACATATTTTTAAATTTCCTAGCTTTAATTTCTTATACAGTGCATGTTGGTACATGTGACCCATGTAAGTTGTAGTCAGGGGTTATGCAGAGAACAATTAGAATCAGGACATGGAGTTTATAATATTATTTTATGATGGTCACCCAAAGTTAACACAAGAAAATGCAGGAAATCTATTCACAACACCAAAGACATAGAATATTTAGCCAAGGGCCTGAATCCCAGAGCAATGTCCCACATGAGTCCAGATGAAGACCCAGAGCTCATGACAATGCCTCCCACGAGTCCAACTGGAGGTCTCGAGCCCACAAGAAGGACTCACGCCAGTCTCTTTTACAGATCCGTGCTGGGAAGGCCCAAAGGTCAGCGGTGGAAACTAGGAAGTCTATGCCAGCAAGGTGAAGGAGCTGTGCCGATAGGTTGAGGGTTCTACGCTGGAGCCGAGAAGTCACACTCACAACAAACATCAGGGCTGTCCTGAAAAGCACCACAGCCATCCTCAGTGACACAGAAGCCCCAAGCTCCTCCGACGATAAGCACAGCTGAGTACATGCCAGGAAGCCAGCGTGACGAGTCCATCCTGGAGACCAAGCGCACACGTCTTCCCCTCTGGAGCCAGAAAGCAATGCTCGATGTGAGGACCAAAGCTTCTCCAGGAGAACCTAAGGGCTCAAACAGCAACTCATAGGAGACCTCACAATGCCTCAACGCATTAACGCCCTTCCTTCTCCTTCCCCATGTCTCCATTTATGCTGGCAACTTTCCTCAGGTGAAACATCTACGCTCAGCAGCATGGAGATGTAATCCAGCTGGCGTTAAGTTGACCACCAGTTTTTAATCCATAACATAAGTGAAAGCTCTTTGGATTCCTCTCCGACTTGTGAGATCAGGAATGGTTCCAGAGACCCAGAAGATTGAGAGCCGCTGCTCCGGAGCTGTGAGATTCAGAGGACTTCGGAGAGATGAAGCCTGAGACAGCAGAGCTGCTGACAGAGAGAACCCTGCGTTCTGAGACTGGCGGAACACTGGGGGTCCTGATGCACTTCCAGAGCCGATTTGTTCTCAGTGATGTGAGATGTTTCCCTGAATGCTGCCTGTCCATGGCTGAAGTGCTCTCCTACGTCTCAGCAACAATGATGGATAAAAAGTAATGGTGATTTATTTAAAGCAACCAATAGCCAGCTGCTAGCAACACTGAATTATGTTACTTTCCTGCTTGAGTTCCTTCAGTGGCCCCTCTAGTACAGTGGGAGCCCCTTGGCACAAGACTTTTCTAGTTCAGTTTCACTTTCCTCCACGGACCTTTCGGTTTCACCCATTTATTTGCAACGCTGAAATATTTTTCACTGTATCTCATGCCTTTTCATATAAGACCATTCCTTTAGCTTGCTGGCTTCCACTGTCACTCTTTTCAGAAAAAAACATCTCGTGTTCTTTGCACATATTCATTAAAGCGCCCTCCTCTGATACCTGCTTGTGGGGAGCTTCGCTCATTTCTCTGTTGTCTTTACATAACACATATGTCTCCAAAATAGCATTTTCCTCAAATCTCATTCATCTTTGCCTGGACTATAAAATTTCCTGCAAAGCAGTATTATTATACTAGCATCTGTAGCATGTAGATTTCTTTTCTGGCACATATTTGGAGCAAACATGAATGAATAAACCAACATTAGTATTTAAAAAGAGAGAAATAGTTATGTTAAGCCTTGGGATTCACCATTGCCCAGAAGAGCACAAAGGACCAGGATGGTAGAAATAAGAATTACAAATTGAATTTTATCATTTTTCCACACTTAACAACATCTAGTGGAATCAGAGACAATGAAATACTTGATTTAATAGACAGTTCCCGCTGTCTGGTTAAGAGAGCAAATTAAAGAAAAGAGACAAAATTGGCATGCTATTAGCAAAACAGTTCTTTCTGAATTACAAGGTTAGATAAGTCTATGAAAAGCAAAAATGTAGGTCATGAAAGTCTTTTTCTCTATGGTGTAGTTATTCAATACCTTTTTGTCATGAATTTTGGTTGTAAATGTTCATACCCCTTTCTTGATCTCCCTTCCCCCATTCTAAGCTTCCATGCCATTTTCTTTTATTCTTCTATGGGCTTCTGTTCTCTGCCACTTCCGTGCATAACAACCTTTAACATCTGGATTCAACTGTAAGATGTGATTAGAAGGAATGAGTCATTAGCACTCCTCACCCAGAACATCACAGTAAACTTCTCTATAATCTCCCTCTTTTTAAAAAGGAGACAACTGTAGTATTTAAAATATCTGCCTGTCTTTCTTAGGGCTCTTCTTGTGGGAGAGTTATACATCTCTCTCCTCATGCCAGACCTGACCCCTTGACTTGCCCTGGCCAATGAAACATGACTGGAAGTAACCCAGAAGGCACTTCCCGCAGGAAATTGGGGAGTGAGAGCTCGCCCACCTGTCTCTCTGCCCTGTGCCATGAGACCGGCATAGTCCCAAATCGCAATGGTTCTATCTGCCGGTCTCTCACAAAGAACACATGTTGGCCAGAGCTTCACATGGCGTGCAGAGATTATATAAAGTGAATTCCACACTGAACTATGCCCCTGTTACGGCTTGTATACAGGTTCCCCCAAGCCTCATGCTGTCATAGGCGGAGAGCTGTGAATGTGACTGGATTAGAGCTGTGATGCTGTGATTAATGACGTGACAGGGAGCCTGGGTAGAATATAAAGGGACAGGAAGGAGCTGCTTTGCTGCTTTGCTGCTTGCTGCCTTCTGCTTGCCTTGCTTTACCACGGACTGTTTCTTTTCTTCTGTGCCCCTCTGCCCTGCCACCCTGCCTCAGAGCCAGCCTGCTCTGGACTGAAACCTCTACAAACTGCAAGCGGAAATGAAACTTTGCTCTTTTAACTTTGGGTGTTGGGTATTTTGCCTCAGTAATGAGAAAAGTGACTAAGACATCCCCAGATCATTTTTATTTTTTATTTTGAGACAGGATCTCATTTATTTTCCAGTTGCCCAGGCTGGGCAAAAACTTGTAATTCTCCTGCCCCAGGCCCCCAGAGCCTGGGGTTACAGGTGTACAACACACCTGGTTTCTTCCTCGCTTTTTAAGACTCTGAGATCTTAGCCTGTGTGCTGCCGTGGAATAGCTTACTCTGCAGTGCTGCTATTCCTGCTAGACTCAGTATTCTTCAATGCAGTGGCCAGAGTGAGCCTTTTAATTGTAGAGTGTGACTTATCTCACTTACATTCCAAAATGCTCCCCTATTTCATAAGAGTAAAGTCCGAAACCTTGCAATGGGCTGTGAGCTCCAGCCTGGGCTTCACCTCTCCTACCATAGACCTCTGCACTCGAGCACTGGACAGCCAGCGCCTGGACCTTCTTGCTCTTCTCTTCCTTGAATAAATGAGCTCCTTCCTTATAACCTTTGCATTGACTCTACCTTCTTCCCTCTGGCTGGCTCTCCTACAATCTTTAAATCTGCTTATTACCTCTTTCATGGCACCTGCCTTGAGTATCTTACTTAAAATTGTAACCTGTTAACCAATCCTTTCCTCACTCTCTATACATTTTACTGCTGTTCTGAACATTGAACACACTCTTCAACAATGTCATGACTTATATTTTCTGTTTACTATCTGTTTCCTCTCAATACATGCCTTTTTAAAATCAGGAATCTTTGTCTACATTGTTCACACCTTAAGGAATTAGAATACAGATGGATATCTAGGAAACACCATATGGTGATAAACACTGGACCACAAAGTAAGTTCTATTTATTCTTGACTTCGTTTGTACTTATCTCAGCTGAGCTGTGAAGTGCTACTCTGTGATTTTTATTACAATTTGCTGAGCTGGAGAAGAGTTTCAGGGTTAGAATGTGTGTTGCACCTGTGATGTTCTGAGTTCTGTGCTGCTGTCTCAACAAGACAAAAAGTACAGGTAAGGTAACCGTGGTGGTGCATACTTAATTTCAGCACTGAGAAGGCTGAGGCAGGAGGATTGAAGTGAGTTGGAGGCCAGTTGGCCAGCCAGCATGCTCAAGGCCAGCTTGGACTACCTGGCAAGACCCTTTCTTAAACAATAATAGCAACAAAACAAAATAAAACAATAGAGCAAAAAGGAGCACATTTACATAAATAAAATATGCATTTGGCTATTTTTTTCTTTTTTGAATTCTTTTGATTTTCATTTGACTAAAAGAGGGAAGAATAAAGTTATTTAGATCATCAAATGTAGATAATTTATTTGATTTATTTTATGAATAGCAAATCAAGGATCCAGACATAGTAAACACTTTCTTATCGCCTTTCTTCCCTCCACACTTACCTGAGTCAGCAAAGTGAGTCAGGAAAATGGGACAGGGAGGTCAACACGAGACACTTATGGTAACTGGCCCAGCCACGGATACTCTCGGAAGGAAATCTGCCCAGCCAGGCACTGACCTGCGTGGAGACAGCAGGGAAGCTTAGAGGTCGATGGAAATCTCAAGCCTTTCTTTTCGATCACACTAGAAAAAGGGAAAACAGTCATAGAGATTCAATAGATAGCAATGTAAAAGCATCAGTTGCTGATATGGAATTCTATCTTATAATTTTTAATGAATACTTTTATTGTTATAAGACTATATTGTCTTAACTTTCCTTGATGTTTTATTTTTCTACATGAGTTATTAGAGACTATCTTTTGAATTTTTATCACAGATTTTATGTATTTTAAACATTCCCTTTGCAGCATAATTTCTCAATTAAGCTACTGAAAATCCGAGAGCATGTCAAATGTCAGGCTTGCCCAAAACAGCTGTATTGTACAGTATCAATTGTCATAGTGGTACCCTATGCCTGTAGGACATCATTTTTCAAGATTAAGGAAATGCCTCCAAAAAACAAACTTACATAAAGAGAGATGAATGTGCAATTATAAAAGCAATTAGAAAAGTTTCTGACTGAATATGGAAGGAAAATGTTATTTAGGGAGAACTTTCTTCAGTGACCCTTCTAGGCCCTAGGGAAACCAGCTGCAGAAGATATAAAAATTCAGCAAGCTAATACTTTTGTTCAAGAGGAGCTAAGGAGTTTGCTTCCCAAGTCTGTCTTCTACAAGAATCAGGGACTTTATACTTAAACAATTTTCACTTACAGAAATGTTCTTAGTGTGGTTAATGTCAGCTACTTATGTTTATCAACTGTTTTATGACACAATAAGAAATTTCCGACCCATCATTGGGATTTATTTTATAACAAATATATAAAGAGTGGTTGTTTTGAAATTCACCAAAATTCTAGTAGAAACTTAGATCTTCTGCTTTATGCAATACTTTTCTTACTGTTTTCTTACTGTTACTGGGAAGTTAAGCGGTGAGCTGCGGTGGTATTGAATCTGAGGTGGAAACTCCTCAGATTTGGGGAGGGGGAACCTGAAATTTGGTTATTTCAACCATGAAATTCTAGTGCATCTTAAAGACTAATACATATTTTATTTTACTTTAGAAACCCTGTCATGGATTTCTAAACATGACACAAAATAAAGCTGGATTACACTATTTTAATTATCTCAGGCCTTTGACATAAAACATGAAACTGTATTTGATTTTCTTTAAATGTTGTCAATACATAGCTATTTGTTTGTGTATTTTTTCCATAAAATAAAACTTTTGATAAAGTTTGTCCTTGATTTATTCGGTCTCACCTAACAACTTTTAAAATTCTATTTAGCTTAA
>PVJX010009126.1:0-62361 GCA_004027295.1 Dolichotis patagonum
GGCTTTATACTATTGTGTTATGTTTGATATTATTGTAATTGAAACTATGCTCAACTCTAGCAGAGTAAGAGATATGGTGTTAGATACTGTTGATGTCCAGTTGACTTAATGTAAAGTACTGTGTTGCCTATGTTGTCCTGTTCTGATCTGCTCTGTACTGCCCCCTTTTGTTTTATTCTCTTTTAAATAAAAAAAAAAAGATGAGGCAAGAAAAGATAAAAAAAAATTAAAACTAGATCTAGCAATTTCATTTTGGCATATTCCAAAATTGAAAGCTGTGTCCTGAAGAAATATTCATGCAACCATTAATATAGCAGCATTATTTACAATGCATAAAATATGGAATCAAACCAGATGTCTGTGGACAAATGAAATGTGGAATATACATAGAATATTGCTCATTCTTAAAAAGGAAGCAAATTCTGACACATGCCACAGCAAGGACGAGCGTTGAAGACATTATGCTAAGTGAAACAGTCAGACCCCAAAGGACAAATGATACGACTCTACTTTCTTGAGTCATCTAAAGTGATTGAATTCATAGACACAGAAAGTTGGATGGTAATTGCCAGAGACTGAGGGGTAGGAGACAGGGAATTATCATTTGATAGATGGAGTTTCAATTTGGGATGAAGAAATGCTCTGCAAATAGGAGGTGGTGATGTTTGCACAACAATGAAAATGTACTTACCACCACTGAGCCATAAAAATGGTTAAGACGATGTCTTATTACTTTTTATGCCTTGTTGAGATAAAATAACTGATGCCAAAAGTTAGGGAAGGAAAGGTTTATTTCTTACAGTTTTCAGAGATTTCAGTCCATACTCAGTTGGCTCCAAGGCAGCATGGCATGGTGGAGAAGCCACTGAAGGCTGCTGCCAACGCAAACTGGCAAGAGAGAGAGAGACACCCTCTTCCCACGGTTACATGGTATTCTGGCTCCACCCCTAGATGGGTGTAGCACTCACACCACCAATCCGAGCACTAGACAATGAACCAATCACAAATGCTAGATTTGGTAGAGTCCATAATTGCATGAGGCTTGGGGGCCACTGACATAAACCATGGCAGATGGTAAATTTTGCTAGGTACATTTTATCACAGTTAAAATCATTTGTAAAACAAAAAATAACATACCAAACACTGTACCAAGACAGATTTTTAAATAGATGTACATAGATTCTCCTCTCTTCTAACAGATTAGATAAATATTATTATCATATGATGTTTCCAATATTACTTTTGAGAAAACTGAGACTTAATGAGGTCTTAATAATGTACAAGTAAACATCTGTATTTGAAACTCAGCTTTTGATTCCAGAACCCATGGGCTTAAATAATGTACACCTAATCATCTTCTAAAATGTCCTGAATCTTATCCTTAAGAAAAGAATGTGTTTAAAATATATAATGGGGAAAAAAGAAAGAAAAAGAAATAAAGATACATCTGAAGACTATATCCTCATTATACACTTTTCTTAAAAATAAGTGTTAGGACCCATGAACACTTCCTATATATGAATAATGCAGTGAAAGAAAACCTCAAAAAATATATAGACTGGTGTTGTAGGAAGTCTGCTCTCCTAACAGCTTTGTCTTTGATCAGTAATTCATTTGCATAGATGCTGTGTGTCAACCCTTGTGATTGTGGCACTGCATATTTTAGAATGTGGCATATGCATTCTTTTCACAAGCCCCCATTAACTGCAGCCTCCATTGTCTTTGGCAGAGAGGAAAGCACATTAATAATATTGAAAGTACATTTTTGTTCCAAACTAGTTAAGGTAGACAATCAAGACTTACAGCCCCTCTACTCATGGATGTTCAACCAGCCTGCCATATTGACTGGCCCTGCACCTATGGATAAAGTATGCATTAGCTGAGAAGGTTTCTACAGAGCATCCTATGTGTTATGTGCTCGCTGAGTATAAGGTATAGTGGGAACAAGCCACAAACTCACAATCAAGTGGGGGAAACAGACCAAAAAATAAGTAAATAAATAACTGGATAATTAAGTATGACCTGTGAGTTAGGGCCTATATATATCTACTTAGAGGCCTGCAACAACTGATTTCATTAAAAGGACTGGGAAAGTCTGCTCTTTGAAAGCACTTGGCTTCCTCTGAAATCCAAGAAGGATGAGGAGACAGGTGCACAATGAACTCTTTCAGCAAGATTGTCAGGGTAAGTAGGATCCAAGTTACTCAAATGTTTTAAAAATTGAGAGATTACAAGGGAATACTCTTGTTCTCTCCTCTATTGTTGAAATGTAAGAGTCCTCCTTCCTGTTTCAATATATAGACTAGATCAAGACTAATTAAGTGTTAGGATCCCTCAGTGCCTAGAGTCATCATTCCCATCTTCAATCCAGGATTCATGATATCTTCAGGTAACCTCCAAAGTGACAGGTCCCCCCCACAAGGAAAAAGCTGGGCTCTGACACTAGAGTAAAAGACAAGGCAGAGGTGAGGAAGAACTCGTCTTGGGCTGTAGCGTGGGAGTTGTCAAGATTTCCAAAATCCATGTTTAAAATATGTTTTTAAAAATAGCTTCTTTCTCTTCAAATTTGAGTACGCTTTTGTTAACCATACATTCTAACTACTTGTATTTGATAAATATAATAAAAAATCTAAATATTAATCAAATCTTTAATAACTAAATCTTTAATTTAATAACTAATGTGGAGTTTTGGTTTTTTTATATTGACAGAAACTCTTGCAAAAATCTATTATCACATTTTTCAGCTGTTCCCATTTATTACAGTATAAAAAATTAGTGTGCCATGATATAAAATTTCAACCCAGTGAAAAATAAAACAAGTAGTAAAAAGCTAATTTTTTTACAAAATTTTAATTTCTCTGCAGGCTATTTTTCAAGTTTTACCCATGATTGCCTAATGCCAAAGCATACTAACGTGTACAGGTTGACTTAACTTGAATCTGTGTGATGAAACAAACGAGTTTTAGTTGATAATGATCCTATAAAACAAATAACTATGCCAAAATAAAAAGAGATGCTGAATGTCATGGGTAAAACAGGCCCTAGCAGGCTCACTGGGAAGATATGCAAGTCACTCCAGCATGCTGACCTTAGATTTTCCCAACCCTCTCTCAACCGCTCTTCACCAACATGAAAATGGCGCAGGGTTGGCTCCACCTGTTAGAGGCACCAATAAGAGATGAGAGACAAGGAGTGGGCAGACAGGATACTTGTTCCTAAGGTCACCTGAGATTAGTTGAATCCCTTTTAGAAGGGCACAGCTGCTCTCCTGGCCTTCCTCTGGATTCCTCTCTCTTTCTGTGTCTCCGGTCAGCAAGGGATGAGAATAAACGTCTTAGAAGTCCATACCAGCCCTCTAGTTCTATCTTCTCTTGCGCATATCTTTCTTAGTTGTCTCTTTATAAAACTCACACACATTATCTTAATATGTATGTGTCCATGTGTTTCTTACAGTATCTTTACCTGAAACACTCATGAGTAATTTTTTTCTGATGTTTTCCCTATTTCTGAAATATTTTGACAACTGCAATAATAGTATAAAATATTGGCAAATTTATTATGTGTCCAATTCCTCTTTGTAGATATTCCTGTATTTTGAGTATACAAATAGCCTTAAGATTGGTAAAATAATTATTGCTAGATCAATTTTATGATATAAAAAATGGAGATTTAGACAAATTAAATCATTGAACTAAAATCAACATACAGATTCTAAAAACCCTTAAGCATGTGATTATTTTTTTCAGGATTCTCTTCCTTAACCTATGCTACCCAAGCAAACTTCGAACAATTAAGGAACATTGGACTATGACCACAAGATAAGAATCATAATTCTATTGATGGGTTATACATATTAGAGGTCTGTAAGTTATGGCCCAAAGGTTAAAGAGCCAGTTTCCAGTTTTGGTAAACAGAACTGGACCCCAGTCCCCTCTATTCATTCACCTGTTGTCTATGACTATTTCTGCTGCATTTTACCATGTGACTCAGAACACTTAAAATATAGCTCATCTGGCACTTTCTAGAAATCATTTGCTGGTTTTTAATCCAGATAACAAGAAAGGACAGAATTTTCTCATGTCACATGACTGCAATGTTCAAAGTAAATTAATCATATGTACTAAAGCCCTTTCCCAAGCACATATAAAGATTCAATCATTTAAGGCCTATTTTTAATTAAAAACAGTAAGTGAGAATCTGTAAGTGGTGTTGGGTAACCACAAATTAGCCACGATATTAAATTAATCAATCCCAGCATTCCAGTTTATGATTATTCTAGAAAACAACAGCAGCTCTTACCTATTAGGTTATTTTTTACAAATTCTTTTCAAATGATATTCTGAAAATAAATTGATTCCAAAGGGATGCTAAAGCAAAAATACTTTAATTTTTTTTCTACCATCAGAAAATATGCCAAGTACAATATAGGCACTGAACCCAAACACCAGAACTTTCTAAATTAAAGGCTGATTTTAACTTGGAGGAGGGTAAAACTGACATAGGAGGTATTTTTGACAGCCAGTTAATGCATGTGTCCTCAACTATTTATTTCTATAAAATGTGTCTCAGTTCTTTTCATGTATGAACACAGTGACTTAGGACTGTAATGAGACATTAGCTTTCATTTTTTCTTTTAAAAAATCACTGTTTGGAAAAATTTTGAATTTTTGAAAATAATATTAGAGAGGTTAGAATTGTATTTCTTGTAAGAGGCTTCTGGAAGCCAGGAATTAGAGTAAGCAGCTCTACTTTTCATATGTCCCGCTTTTCCCAGAAGAATCACGAGTCGTATGGCCCAGTTTCCCCTTCAGGAGGGTGGGCATGAGCTCCTCACTGGCCAAGTAGAAACACTTTTCCAGATTAGAAATCTACCCATTGATGGGCCTGTTACCCAACCTACAACGAATCAGATTCTTTTGTGAGGAATGGATATTGATATTAGTAGTGTTACAGGCAAGTGATAAAAATACAGGCAGTCAGACTGGGCTGGGACCATGAAGGAGCTAGTGCGGAAGACCAGATACCTTGTAACTGTGGGGTAGAAAGATAATCTTCTCCACGGGCCAGTCCTCAAGACAAAAGATAAATCAAAAGAACCCACATAATTCCTAAGGATAAGCATCAAGAATTGATATTACCAGGTCTCTGTCACCCTGAGGAGGCCAGGAGTCACCATCCCCACCCCCTACAGGAAGAGTCACTGCTCTTTAAGAATACTCGCATGCTAAGGTTACTTGCTTCCCCATTGGTCCCCAATTTAACCAATTTTACCTGTGTAATTAATCTTATTGGTTGACCATAGTTTTGTCCTACCCCATGTTCACCTTGTGAGTTCCCATATTTTCCCTACCTTAGACCTGCCTCATTTTGTGGTTTTACTCTATAAAATTCCTAGAAAAGACAGAGTGTTTGGCAACCCATCGGGCCCCTTCTGTCTTACTCTCAGACAGAAGCTTTCTTTCTCTCAGTAACTATATACTGCTCTTCACCTCCGTTGTTCCTGAAATTCCTTCTTTGATTTTAGAGAATATGAACTTGTACCGGATATCTAGTAGGTTGGGAGTTCTGTTGCCCTATATCAGTACAATGAGAGTCTATAGTCTTTGTGAGTTTTGAACTCTTAAAAAAAGAATTTGTTACTTGTAACTGAGAGAATGTAGATATTCACTCATTGGACAACTGTGTCTCCAATGCCCACAATGTATAAATCATCAAAAATCTAGAAACTTCCACTAGTGTGAAGGCAATATTTAAGTGTACTCTCAACTTTCCCTTTGCTTATAGCAAATCGCCTGTTATCCATAACTTAAATAGAAGAGATTTAATTTGACTCATAGTTTCAGAAGAGTCAGTCCATAGTTAGCTGTCTCCAAGGCATAAATATCACAATGGAAGGGCATGACAGAACAAAGTATGATCTGTTCACAGTGCACAGGAGCGAAAAAGTAGAATAATGCCACGGAGGAAGGGGCCAGAGGCCAGATATAGTACTCTAGGTCGTACCTTCACGATCCATCAAGAAGTGAGCTTTAATACTCTCATAAGTGGCTTCTAAGCCAATCAAGTTGGTACAATTTTATAATTGCCACAGTAGGTAAGAAGACAGAAAAAGGAATTCAGGCTAGGCTGATGGGACATATTATTCAGAGAATAATATGACACATATTTAGTGGCATAATAATGGTTAAAACACTTATTAATTGTTATTCAACAAGTAGCTATCAATACTCTTGTGTTCCTGACACATATCAGACAATAGAGAGGAAGATGAGATATTGATCCTTTCCTCAGAGACAGTGCAGTCTAATAAGGAAGCTATATATCATTAAAATAATCTCAAAGATAAAAAAATCTTGCAACTGACAAGCCAGAAAGACAAGGTGTGCAGTGGTATATAAAAAAGAATATGTACTGACTGAGTTTTGGTAGGTCAGTCAGTAAGGGAAGACAAAATGCATGGCTGACAAGAGACTGGTAGTTCGGAATCTCTGAGCTAAGATTGGAAGTAGGGTGCTATGGCTCATGTCTAAATGTCCCCCCAAAGTCTCATGCTGGCATAGATTTGGGGCTTTTTCCGAGAGGTGACTGAATCTATAATGAGTGGTGATGGAATTGATTCATGGAGTCAACGTAGGTACAAGGCACTAGGATTAAGGATGTGAGTGCTACTCACCGTAAGTAGCCTGGATGAGATACAAGTGACAGAATGACACTGTTAAGGTCCTTTGTTGTTTTGCTACTTTTGCCCACCATGAACTGTTTCTCTTCTGCACTACCTATCTGCCACACCACTCTGCCTTGGAGCCAGCCAATCACGGGCTGAAACTTCTATAAACAATGGGCTGAAGGAAACCTCTCCTCCTTTAATTTTAGATGTTGGGTATTTGGTCTCAGTAATATGAAAAGTAACTAAGACATAGGAAGAGCTTTATCATCCCAGCCATGGTATATACAGAGACCTAGGAAAACAATAGTCTAAATCTACCGCCCAAGGGTAATTGTGGATAGTAATCTCTTCTCAAAAGTATACTAGGTGTTAGCTTGATAACTGTCCTGGTTATAAACCAAAGTAAGCGAACTGTAATGCTGTATCCTAGGTTAGATCTCAGAAGAAAAAAAAAGTTAGTTGAAATATTTATGAAATTAAAAAAATAGTATAGAGTTTTAAAAGAGTAACAAATCAGTGCTAATTGATTAGCATCTTTAATTTGTTAGTGAAACAGATATGTCTCACAATAATATAAGATATTCACATTGAGGCAAACTGGGAGAAAGTTATCAAAGAATCATCTGTGTTAGTTGGTTTTGTGTTACTGTAACAAATGCCTGAGATAATATGACCTCTCAATAGCACCAAGCTGATAACCAAATCTTTGCCACCTGGGCCTTAAAAACTCAAACAATAGTATTATTTATCTTATCTTTGCAACTTCTGCTTGCCTGATCATAGTTTTTCATTCTTCTTACCATAAAAAACAAAAATCCTTAACTTTTTTCCCCACCAGTCCGTCTACCTTTGTTACTGTTGTTGTTGTTAATAATTTTGAAATCCTTTAGATTTACAAAGAAGTTGCAAACATAATTGTTTAATGAATAAATGTCTATTCAAACACTCATCTTAGTGCCCTGTAAGAGTGAGTACTTTCCCAGTTGTGAGTAACAGATCCCTGTTCAGACTAATACAGCTCCTTGAGAATCCCTAATTATAGCCCAGGCACCACATATTCCTTCAACATAAAATATAGCAGACCTACCAGAAGGAGATTGCATGAGCCAAGGCATAAGCTCAAGGCTGAGAGACTTTGGAGATCTCCAAAATCTAGAAGATTCCAAGAGCATGGCACATACCTGACACTCAATATCCATTGAAAAAAATGAAAGGAATGAATGAAACATTCTAAACATTAAATTCCTTACCTGTGGTGTCAGCCTAATAATAAATAGCTGTCAAAAAAGCACCAGAGAAAGTATAGTCACAATAAAGGGGTAGAGGCCTAGGGGAAAGCATCTATCACCCATATTTATTTCTCTCCAGTGACAGCAATTCCTCTCAGCAATCTAATCGCATATTGGCACTTTAAAGTGGTATAAATGTGCTGTGAAGATTTCATCCCACATGAATAACTCACCATTGTGTCTCAAGTACACAGCACACTACATGCTTAATAATTACCAGACATGTTTGTTTAATTCTTCCCTGCAGCCTACTGAATATTTCTCTTCAGGAAGTTCATCTCTCTACTGCTCCTTCGCAGCCCTCTGTTGGTGCTCTCTTTTCCTCTGTGATTACATGGAGAGCAAGTGGAAAGCTATTGGGTCTCTATCCCCAGATGGAATTCACTTACTTCAACATCAGCGCCAAACTCTGCCTTGTAAGTGCCACAACTTTTACCAAGCACTGTGAATGAAGGAATGAATGACCATTGGGGCGGGTTATAGAAGGAAAGGCTGCCTGTTTCAGGAATAGCTACCTCCAGGAGTAGAAGCAGGAGCTGTGGGTGGCTTCCAGTGACTTGGCTTGGAAGGTAAGAAAGACTGAGGCATAAATTGTGAGGCTGGTTTGGGAGCCAGTTAAACTCTTGAAGAGGAAGCCCACTGGATGGAAAGTGCCATGATTTGTTGCCGCCTGGTAGGCATATGAGTCAGGCTCCTTGCAAGCTGCAACTCTGTTTAATTCACCTGTCAAGCAGCCTGATGGATTTGTCCACAGAGTTTTTAAATAGAAGATAAACCTCTTTGCTCGGTGAAGCTTTACCCTTCAGGAGGGAACATATTCATCTCTTGCCCAGATTGATGTGGCTAATTCAGGGCTCTTGGGCTCCTCCCTATTGAGATCTCTATCTCTGCTGTGTAAATATAATTATATGGGATGGAATTTAAAAGACTGCCCATTGTATGCTCAGTTACTTTCCAGTGAAGTCTCCTAGAAGCCAAGGCAACAGCCAGTGGGCATTGGTGCTCCTCGGGCACCTGCCACGTGGTTAGTTAGCAGCTCAGGAGCTCCTGAAGTGAGCAGAGCTGCACAGGTAGAGCCCTCAACCTGCACTCGGACTTCTTTCTGCTGCCCTTCCCTCCTTTGCCCATGGCCCAAGGGCACTATGCATCATCCTTGACTTTTCTTTAGAAAGCATGCTTTGTGGGTGGGGATTAAAAAATGGACAAATCAGGGCTGGGGATTTAGCTCAGTGGCTCAAGTGCTTGCGTGGTAAGCACAAGGTTGTTAGTTCGATCCCCAGCACCAAAAAGAAGTGTAAAGAAAGAAATGGACAAATCCTGTAGATTCCTGGTCTCTCCTGACCCCTGTTCCAGGAAAGATAAAGAAGAAGAAATATTATGAAATTCTAAGCCCATGATATCAAGGAATTTTCAAAATTTAGACCTTGTCTTTCAGCAAAAGCTAAAGAACCCATAAGAAGTCACTAATAAATATGGAATGGATGATTGGATTCTTGATTCTATAAAGTGTAAATACTTTGTATGAAGCTTTTGTAAATAAGGAAGGGAAGGATTGAGAGGAGGGGAGGAATAGAGGAAAAAGAAGAATCAAGATATACTATGTGTATGTACAAACGAATGTGATCATTGCGTATATCAAAGTGTACTAATAATCTGGGTGTGGTAGCTATAACCCCAGCACTCAGGAGGCTGAAGCAGGAGAGTCGGCATGAGTTCTAGGCCAATGTGGGCCACATAGTGAGTTCCGGGCCAGCCTGGACTACATGGTGAGACTTTGTCTCAGAAATTTAAAAAAAAAAAGCAGACCAACAATATTAGTTTTAAAAAGAGACTCAGAATAAATAAAGTATAAGTATTTGGTATCAATACACTTAACATTATCTCAGTCTTTTCTTTGCCAGCATGTATAATTCCATTCATCCCAGAAAAAACAGATACAGAAATTCCCTTATTTACTGTAATTTTGTTTGCCTCTTTCAAAAATGGCTTATTTTTTTCTGCAAAAGAAATGCATAATTAAATTCAGTTCCTTGTGTTTGAAAAAAAAAACTGAGAACAAAATATTTGTCTTCATGCGATTGCTATGTGACTGTTTTTTAAGATCTATGCTGATATAATGAGATAATTCATAGTCATTTTTCATCCTCTTTAAGCAATTAATAAATAGGTTAAGAGTTTCTACACAGTTTACATTTTTAAATGTTGTTTCAGTAAAACATATGGTCTGAAATATAAACATATGTCCTTAATAAATGAAGCAGTTGCTGAAATAATTTTTAATGCATCGCAAGTGCTAAACTAAGATTTTTTTTCTCTTACCGTACCAATACCAGAAGTTATAAAGGAAAACATTGATTATGTTATCTGATAGCAAACAAGCAAATGAATAGACAGTCAAAAACCAAATGACACACTAGCAAATCATTGACAATTTAAGACACATTGTTAATATATTTAGTATATAATTAATCTTACATATCAGTAAGAAAACATAAACTAGAAACTACAATATAAAAAGAGTATAGAAAAGAGAATTGCCTGATTCACTGAAAGAATACAAATGGTCTACATAATTCTGAACAGTTGTTTATATTTGCCAAAGATATTTTTTTAAAAAATCAAAATCAAATGAGTAAAAATGGAACAATCAAAATACACAGGGTCGGTGAATGTACAGCATCTCGGTCATCTTCACACGTTCTTGACATAAGCACACACTTCTGAGTTTCTGGACAACAATTTGAAAACTTATGAATTCAGAAATGGTCAATGAAAGATTGCTGAATGCATGGCGAGAATCAACATAAACGAGTATGAATGGTGACTTGATTAATTATGGACAGCACTACCCCATGAAACGGGGATAAATGAGTAGCCTTTTACAGTGTCATAAATCTACAGCTGTTGAAGCAGTTATGTCTGTAAGGTTACACTGAAAAAATTAATTAGGCAGCAGCATGCATTGCTTTAGGTGCCAGAAATTGGCTGAGTACGGTAGTACTTGCCTGTAATCCCAGCGCTCTGCGAGGCTGAGGAAGAAGGACACAGAGTTCAAATCCAACCCGGTCAGCAACCATGACTCACAGGACCCTCTCTCAGAATAAAAAAGTGAGCCTGGGTATAGTTCAGTGCAAAGGCCCCAGGGTCAATTCCCAGTATTTCAAGTTAATTCATTAATAAACTAAAAGCAGAGGAAAAAATTAAAAACTGCTTCTTACCAAAAATATCCAAGAACTCTAGCAACCACTGAGTGGAAATTTCACAATCTAACTGTGTTTTGTTTCTGTCGTGGCCCAAGATCAAACTTACCTGCATTTCCACTGGATGAGCAATTTATTTCTGGAAAACTTTAGTTAAAGTATACTTGCTCATCTTCCTGCAAAAGCAGATTTTAAAAAGATTTTTGTTCTTTGTTTGAAACAATATTTAGCTTTCATGTCCTAATTCCTGTTTTTTTTAGGATATGACAGTGATAGTTACTTATGGGACACAGTTTGATATATGTACATATACCCATGTTAAACAATCAAATCACAATAACTAGCATTCCATTTCCTCTAGTGCTATTCTGTTAGGAAGCTTGAAATTCTTCTCAAGTTATTTTGAAATGTATGGTTAATCATTGTGGATTATAGGTACTGTGCTGTGGAACACCAGAACTGCTTCTGTTTAATTCTAAACATACTGAAAATGACAATATTCCGCTTTCTATCACTTGAGAGTAAAATTGTTGACCTCTCCATCAAATTTTACCCCTGGGGAAGGAAAGTTCCCATGGTTGTTTTTGTTCAACTTGTGGATTCTCTTATCTTTTTTAAAATGCATTTGTACACTTATGCATAAATACAGTAGCTAGGATATCTGTTCAGTCTATAGCGACTACACAGAGTGAAAGATATGGTCTCAGGCATACATAAGGGCAACATTAAACATGGTGGTTCTATATTTCCTTGCTTGGAAGAAGAAAGGGCTTAAGCACAATGATGCCTCTACAGTAATAAAGATATCCAGAACCCAGATTTTAGTTTCTTATTCCATTCTCCAGTAAGAAGAACCAGGGCTACTTGAAAAAGTGGCTAAACCTAGGAATGGAACAGGGAATACACAGAATAATTCCCTGGCAGCTTCTTGTGCCTTCTTGCTGCAATCTGGATACAGTCTGGGTGAGACATTACTCACCTGACAACACAGCTCCATCCTTGCAACCACACCATTGTTAAATGAATTGGTCACTAAATGAGGAATTGTATGTAGTATGCACATTGCAGTATTCAGAGCAAAGAAATGGTCAAAAGAAGCCCCAACCTGGTGACTTTGCTTTTATTTTCATAACTCTTGCATGCAGTACTATAATGTTTAATAGACACAAAACTATAGTACAGTATTATACAGTAAAACAAGAAAAAATTATAGTATGGTATAAAATAAGGTAACTGTACCAAAAAAGACATTCAGACTCTATTAACAAGACGTACACAACTGTACAAAAAAGACAAATCCTAAGTCCAAATAGCTAATAATAAGGCCAAAGAGTGGGCCTCCAGTGGAAGGTGGAGCAGTCATTAAAACAGGCATGCTGTTTAGCAAGGAATGACGGTGTATTCCTCAAGTCTTCAACTATTGAAATTTAACCACAGTGTGCTGTTAAAAGGGTGAAAGTGTAATGCAGTGATAGTCTTAGGTGTCTTTAAAGGTAGAGCCTGGAAAAGGATTAGGATTAGATGAGGTCATTTAGATAGTTCCCCATGATTGAATACTAGCTAATGGTTTCATAATAGTGAAAAAGGCCACAACACACACGTGCGTGTGCACACACACACACACACACACATACACACTTCTGTGTCTCTCATCAGGTAACTGATGCTCTGAACCACTTTAGAATAGATTAATACAAAGCCATTACCAGCTGAAGCCCCTCAAGCCTGAATCAGTCCAGGAGCCAAAAGAAACCTCTTTTCCTTAAGTAACCCAGCCTCAATTGTTTTGCTTCAGGAATGAAAATGCAGCCAGTACAGACGTGTTAGACATATGCACACAATGTTGAGTGTCTTAGTTACTTTTCTCTCATTGCTGAAACAAAATACCTGACACCTAAAATTAAGGAAGGAAAGGTTTATTTAGCTCACAGTTTATGGAGGTTTCAGTTCATACTTGGCTGGTTCGAAGGCAGGGTGGCACATGGCACAGGGCAACAGTCCATGGTGGTGGAAGACAGCAAAATTAGAGCAGAAAGGGAGGAGCATGAGAGAAAATTCATTCTGTCCCTTATATTGTATGTAGACTACCCACACTAGGGTGGATGTAGTGCTCACACCCATAATCCCAGTGCTAGAAAATGAATCAATCACAGACTCTAGATTCAGCCCCCAGGACTGAATGAGGCTTTGAAGGGACATCTAGGCACAAACCATAACAGTTGAGCATATCTTAAAGAGAAACAGAGCCCCACTGAAAGAATTCCCAATAGCTGAAACTGGAATGCTGATATTCTGTTTCAATTTGGTGTAAGGATTCACCTTGATAAACTTGACTTGATAAACATAAAGCATGCATAATTGCATGTGGTATAAGTTCTACATAGGATCTGTTGCAAGTAATTATTTGCACCATTAAGACTTTGGGAAACTCTCAAAAAATATTCAAAATATATCTCACAAACAAGAATAAATTCCTTCCAATTCTGAAGCTACTATTAATAAAAACTACCTTTCTTTACTCAGGTGAACAAGGAAGCTGGTTAGCTCCTAATATGGTAACATAGAAATAGGACACAGAGATGATTATTAAGACACTGTAAATATTGTAACTATGTGTTTTTTAAAGTTCCGATTTCAGACATTGTCTTTGCTTGTTTCTATATGCCATATTTTAGTGTCAAAAGCATGTCTCAGCTCGCCTCTGACACTTGGAATTAACATAAAAATTTTGTCAATTCACACATCCAATTCCTATTTGCCAAAGAGCTGTTGGCTGTCATGACTGCACACCTGGTCAAATCACTGAACATATCTGTAGTATTTTGTTTAGCATCCTGCATCTCTGCAATGCAGAAGCTAGTTCCAAGGAAAAGAAGAAATTAACCTATATACCTGAGTTTCTAGTTCAAAGGTAAAGAGGCAGTGCATTGCAAATGAGAAAGGCAGAGTGTTAAAGCTTAGAGCAATCAATGCAAATCTATGTCACAGATAGAAGGTGTTTAAATTCCAGTAATAGCCTGTTTCCTCACAGCTGTTTTCTATGTTACTATGTAACTATGTAACTGCTTAATTCAAGCAGTTTTCTATGTAACTATGTAACTGCTTAATTCAAGCATACTGCAAGAGGTGGTTACTTCCTTCAGCAGGTTGTCACTGCCAGAGTATCATACAGAGCCTCTAGTGGGCTGTGAGAAGTGGCTCGTCTATGAGTTAGGGCCTCCGTATTGCTGTGATTAGTGCATGATGTGAACAAACAAATGTTATCAGCTTCTTAACACCAACGGACTGACCAATAGAGCACTAGCTGGTGGTTGATTTTGTGGTTGCTTTTGTCTTGCCTTCGACATGACCACCTAAAAAGTCCACCCCAGTGACCACAGATTATTCCCAAGGAAAGGACTGGTCAAGCAAGAACCTCATACTACTGGGCCTGGGATAGTATCATCACAGCCCCATCCTCAGGATATTCTGTTTGCGTTTTACATGAGTGTTCTTGGCGTATGAATTTGGAAATTTTTCTGTGTTTAAAATGGAAGAAGCTGATCTAGGCATTTGGGGGCAAAAAACGAGAAAAGAAAACACCTCTGCCTCTATCCCACCTCAGAAATCCTAATTCTTGCTGTTTACACTTGAGAAAATATAGCATGAATTCACAGGAAAAATGCATAGAACTGCTCATCAGACTATTGTCTGTGCTGCAAAATTTATACTAACGAAACTTTAGAAGTGATCTCAATGCCAAACAGTGGAGAAATAATAAAATTATTGCACATATTATGGAATACAATGATGCAGTTAAAAGACTCAGGCTACACTAATTGATACCACTAGGAACCTACCAAACACATAATGGTAAATTAGTACTCTGGAAGTCTGGCACATGACAATTAAAATTCTAGCCCAGCCTGGGAATTTAGTTGTTTAGATAGACCCTATTTCAAGCTAAAAACTTCTTTTAAAATGACTGGAGTTATTGTTTAGTGAAAAGGGCCTGGATCGCTAAAAGGAAGGAAGAAAAGAAGGGAGGATGGAAAAAAAAAGGAACAAAGGAAGCAAAAATTGAGTTACAGTATATAATCTATACCCAAAAAATCTATTTATGTTATATACTAAAGATAGTTTATATGCTTAAGCATACATACATATCTTAAGTCTCCAATAGAAGATGGATTGCTGGGGAAACAATTGGTGCTTAATTACAATTAGAGAAGAGCAAATATGCTATTTCAGAAGAGTAAATACAGGCAACAATAATGTACTACATATTTCCAAAAATTTTTTGTAAGGAAGGAATACTCTGAGATATATATTTTTAACCTAATTAAAAGATCATGCAATCCATAATGTATCATATTATGGCACTGTTGTGTATGACTTTGTATTTTTATGTACCAATTTAAAATAAATTTAACATCTTTTTAAAAGAAAGGTGGATTCTATGTATATACATTGGATGTGAGTGGATGGAAAGTGCACAAAACTGGGGAAAGTCACAAAAAGAGAAAAATTATGGGGGGAAAGGCAGCACTGTTCTTGTAACAGGGAATAAAATTGAGTCAATTCACTTCTAGGGTCCAAAGTAGGCCCCCAACAGTGGGTGAATGTCTGGCGACAAGTGTGGCTTTAAAGACTCAATTAGTGATAGCTAATAAGTGACTATCTATGGCACTCAAACCATCCTCCCTCCTGTGCGTCTTGGTGTCTGACCTTGGAAAAGGGAGCTAGTGGTTCAGACCTTACTCACCATTCAGGCCCTGGCCTCTCTGCAGCCACTGCCAATGATGGCTCCAATCTTAAGGACAAGTTGGCGGCACACACATCAAAACAGCCCATTTGCTACCTACCTAGCCAATGCCAAAAACACTTTAATGACTCCTATATTGGAACCAGGAACTTCTTACTAATCCATCACTCATCACTGTAATGCCATCCTCTGTGGGTCCTCAAACACCACACACACACACACACACACACACACACACACACACACACACACGGAGAAAGAGAGAGACAAAGAATGAATGAATGAAAGAAAACAAAAATATTGCAACTTGCCTCAACTGACCTAATAAAACAAATTATTCTTCTAAAAGCACACAGTGTAACTTACAAGCTGGCATTTTTTCAGCATTGCAAACTAAATGCAGCTGGCATTGATGTTGAGATAATTTGGGTGTATATTATTTTCAAATTCTTCTTTGTTAAAATAGAGAAGGGTCTATTACCCTCATAGTTGAAGATCACATTCATTATGGTTGCCCTTAAGATGATATGGTGAAATGAGTTTTTTATAAAATGTTTCTAATAGCTTTTTTTCTAGTAAAGATAAATAAGTATAATTCTAGGATTTTTCATAGAGTTTTGTTTGTCTGCAAAATAATCTGTGCAGTAGAACAGCAGTAAAACTGGATGCTCCTGGTGAGACACCGCAACACAACATGGAATTCAGTAATGTAACAGCTGGTCTGTAGCCTCCTACCTGGTTCAGTTTGGCTTTTGGTTGTTCTGCTATGTACTACACATATCAGACAAGACATGTTACTTATGATTAATTCAATACCATATAGGGGTTGTAAAGAGGAACTTGTTTAAAATCCTGTCTGCCTTCTGCTCAACTACCTTAGCTAGTCCACCTTGTTATAACCAATCTACAGCAACTGGACTATTTCCTGAAATGATGCTAAGGAATTAGCCATGATAGCTAGACTTGTATAAAGTATTTCTCAACAGTGCTAACACTTACTTCACCTTCTTTGTTCTTTTGATTTGGACCAAGTGGTCATAACTTCATGTATCAAGCTCTACTATGCCAATATTGGCAGGTCTCTGACCAAAACCATCTGAAATGTCTTTCATTCTTCCAGGTTAATGCTAAGTAGATTAAAATACTGATGATCTCAAATCTGGGTGTAGGTCGAGGAGCAGAACTAAGACATGCAGGCATGAATGGAAAGGCTTGCTTGTCCTTACCACCGTCTCATCTACAGCTTCTTGTGAGAAGCCGAGAGATGGCCGGTAGAGCAGAATATCTACCCATTTGCAGCAAGACAAGCTTCTGAGAAATGGTGACATCAGTTCTCTTCATTAAAGTAGTAACAGTGCAAATGTCCATTTAAATAGTTCTGAATAGCATTTAAATCACTAGTTCTTAATAATAATCAAGATAACAAAGCATAAGTTAATGATGATAAACTTGTCTTCCATAGTCATAAGATAGACCATGAAAAAGGTTACAGGAAGGGGTGTTTTATGATGAAATTATAAAAAGGGACAGGGGAGTTTAGTTCAGGGGTATTGTACACAATAATAATAAAACTTTCCCAAATTTTCCTCAAGTAACTCAACTTACGATAAGAAGTTCAGCTATTCTCTGTTCTTTATTCTCCTTGTACCATGCAGGCATTTATTCCCATTGGACATCACAAGCACGTAGGGCTGTGTTTGAATAACTTACAATGGGCATCCACTAAGAATCGATAACTCCCTGATCGCTTCCAGTTACGCTTACAAAATACAAAGATTCCCGAGTTGTGCCGTAACTTGTGTTGTCCTGAGAAGTGTTTTAAACTTCTCTGCACAAAGAAATAGCAGTTATTCTGTTTATACAGCAGAACTTTCCCGTCTCTCATGTCTAGAACAGGCATATTACCAGGCGATGTTAATTTTTGTAAATGCATTAATGATCAGTGGTATTTAATCATTTTAATAAAGCTCCTTTTGAATTATTAAATGTTTATAATCCCTCAATGATTTTAAGTAGGTTAGATGATGCTAAGCAGAGGGCACTTTGCTGAACATTTTAATCAGGAAAGGTAAATTCTTGCATATAATAAAGGAGTGAGGGACTTGGAGAATTTAAGAGGTCTGGAGGTTGTATTTAGAAGAAGCTAGGTGCTTTATGGAAAGAAAAATGAAAAAAAAGACAAAAGGAAATTGGGGAAAGAAAGAAAAAGCTCATTTACAAATAGTTTTCTTCTGCTTGTCCTACCACATCTTTAGTAGATTCTACATAGACTAAACCTAGCTTTTTTTTTTTTTTTTTTGGTACCAGGGATCGAACTTATGAGCTTGTGCTTGCCAGGCAGGCACTTATGCAGCTAAGCTAAATCCCCAGCCAGCCCACCTAGCTTTTTCTTATCGGAATGAATGAAGGCAGAGACAGATCACTTCTAGAGGAAGATGAGAGAACAGTGGTTTCACCCACCTACACACATTGTATTGAAGCTATTTTTTTCAGTAGATACTCAAAATCTATTAACTGCTATATCCATTTGTCACCCATTACCTTTGTGTTGGCCACTAGAATGTTACATATTCATTGACAAACAGACTTTGAATACCAACTCTTTAGGGGATGCCTGGCAGAAAGGACTCAGAGTTTAATCAAATGTTCACCTTGCCTTCAAAGTCTAATAAGGAATGCTATGCATTCAGTACTGGTAAATGTAGTACAGCATACAAAGTGAGAGACGTGGTGAGAATGGAAAATTAAAACATTTGGTCCAGGGGAAAAGAATTAAGAAACAATATTTGGAGTGGTTAAGACTTTAGTTGAATCTTAGAAGACATTTAAAGCCACTGAAAATCAATGAATCAGATGAATCACCCACCCCCCACACACTAATTCACAACTCAGAGTTTGACTGTAGTGACTGTTACTGCAGTAATAGATTTCATTCTATTGCAAAGCCCATTGTCCAAGGAATATATGTGTAATAGAATAATTCGTTATGCAAGGCACATTCTCACCCATAGGAATCAACTGCAAGATGAATAACAAGAGGAAATCTGCATATCTGAGACTTTAAATGCAATAAACAGTCTAGAATTCTTGAGTATTTCATCCTTTGTGAAGAAAGGAGGATCAACTAGATTGTTGCTGGACCATTCAGCAGTCATTTGCAATTCTATCCTACAAGTTAGATTGACTGGGCTCTCCTGAACAGCCATAGAACTCTGTGACCCAGTTAACTTACTCTCTTTTAAAATATTTACTTTCTAAAGTTGCATAAATGCATAAAGCTTACAAAATGACAGCATTTCCTTTCCAGAGCCATATAGAAATCTAAGCTGTGGTGTGGTCTCAAAGATATAAAGACCAATAATAATGCTACCATGATTTTAAAAAACTTTACTGTATCATTTAGATTATAAAATAATAAGAAAAATCCAATTACATAGTCATAAACAAGCTCCAATTTAAACAATGAGACAGAAAATAAATTTTCATTCCTATACATTCATTCAGACTCCCTTATCACAACCTAATATAGATTTATCTTTAGTGATCCTTCTACCCCTCAAACTTCAACATGTCCAACCATAGGCTAAACTTAGCTGTTTCATATTAATGAATTTATTGTAGAAAGAGCTACTGAACTTTTACACAATTGCTTATTAAAATTACCCTGATTTCAACAGAATTCTGCCACCATCTGTCACCACACCAGATATGACTGATCAGTCATAAGTAAAAACTTGAAAAGTTTTTCCAATAAGTTTTTGGTGGACTTTCCACTCCATAAGGGTCAAACAAAGCCAATATAATTCTGCTCCTCTCGGTATTTTTCTCTTGTTTTCGCTGCCACTACTCTCTTGGTAATTACAGTTTTGCTAATATTTTTAGATCTCATTTTATGTTTATCAGTTATGCATCCTGAACTATACTTAGGCCCATGGAAAATCGTTCAGAAGGGCCTCACATTATATGATCTTAACTGACTGATGACTCTTAACTGATTATTGGATCTTGACTTTTTCCTCACATATACACACACCTTCTAATTACTCACTACATTTGGTCATGGTCAATAAAACAGATGAGTTGAGTCAATGAAATTTTACCCCTTATTCTTCTGGAAGTGACCTAAAGGTAAACAGTACAAGAAAGAATAAGACTGCTCTGTGGGGATATTTTGCTTTGAGACCTCATATGAAGTTGCCATTTTACTAGATTATATTTAGTGGTCATGTCATGAATCTAGTCCTACGACACTTCTGGTTTCCATCATTCTGATGTTGAGAGTATCTTTTTAATATGATACAAAGATCGCTGCATGAGTAACTATTGGAGAATTTTTTCTCATTCCCAGCTCTAAGAATAGATGTAGTTCTCATAAATTACTGGCTTTAAATTTTTTTTTATCCTATGAATGATGCAAGCTGAGGAATTGATCATGCTTCTGTTTTTACATTTACTGCTGTGAAATCCAACCTCAGATGAGTCCATAATCTGTGTCTTCCAAAAACAACTGCAGAGTATCTAAGAGCACAAGAACAAAAGAACCTCAGCCCACACACAGGCAGGATCACAGCCGCCCCCCAGAGAGGGGAGGAGCTCCTTGCTCTCCCGGTACCCCAAGTCAACCAAACAGTGCAGGTCCCAACACACCAGGGTCTCTCTCTTTCAAGCTGCCGAAAGTCTGCCACACTCATAGCTGCCCCCCAGAGAGGGGTGGAGTTCCTTGTTCTCCCAGCACCCCGGGTCAACCGCATGGTGCAGGTCCCGAGGCACCAGGGTCTCTCTCCTTCAGGCCGCCAAAAGTCTGCCACACTCTCAGCTGCCCCCAGAGAGGGCTCGTCCTGTCCCCCATCCCGTGTCCCCCCTTCCCCCTGCCCCCTGCCTAGCAAGTGGGAGCCAGTTAACTACACATCTTGTGAAAAGATTGGCTATGTTATTTAGTATGAGCTCCCCATATACAAAGATAAGGACAACCATTTGGAAGAAAACAAGAGACAATATGACAGATAGTGAAGATCGCTGGTTGTCTAGCTTTGAAATTTATGCTTTCTTATGTCCCATTCTGTTCTGTTTTGTTGTGTTTAATTTTACTCCTTTTAAAGTAAAATTAAAAAAAAGAATAAAGGAACCAAGCTCCGGATGCCTTGCTTCCCTCTGTGATTCTTGGTTCATGGAGCCTGACAGTGTGCAGTGTGGGTAATAACTGAGCCCATGTGCACTTTGTTTTTCCTGAATTCATGATTTCCTTACTTACATGTATCATGGTCTTGTATGCAATTTTAATTTATGTTGAGTTGGATGGCGTAATAAGGAAAAAATAAAAAAAAGAAATCTAAAGCTAGAGAAAACCTAGTGCTATTCAAAATTTCTCTGGAGAATGCTTAGGACTTTCAGAGATTTCAAGTCTATCTCTGATATTTGTGTAATGTTTACAAGTTTGTACCTCTGTAGAAACACTTAGCTGATTATAGAGAAAGAAGGAGAGAGAAACTGTACATGGCAATGTTTAAACACGCAAGAGTTATAACCCAGCTAAGTGGGGTTGTACTCTCAGCTCTGCCGTGGCCCAGCTGTGAGACCAAAGCAAAAGCGCTTTAATTTTTCAGCATTTTGATTCTTTCATTTGCAAAATTAGAATAAAAGTAATAACTACTTCATGAGGCTGCTATGAAAACTATATACATTAAAGATTTACCATAGTGCCTAGTTGTTAGTAAATACATCTGTGTCATTGGTATATCAAATCTGAATTCTTCCTTGTGTTATATTTCCCTGAATTCAAATGATTTTTAAAATCATTATCTACTATGTTGATATGAAGCATCATGAAAGTAATCTGCACAGCAAAAAACAAAACAAAAAACAAAATCAAAAACATCCTACAAAATAGGAGAAAATATTTACAAATCATACTTCAGGTGAAAAGTTACTGTCCAAAATACCTAAGGAACTCACACAACTCAATACTAAAACAACAATTATAATAAATAATAACCCAATTTTAAAATGAGCAAACAAAATAGGCATTTTTTCCAAAGAAGACATATAAATGGCCAACAAGTAAAGAAATGTACATCAAAACCACTTGACATTTGCCTCTTGTGTCTTTTAGGATGGCTGTTGTCAAAGGAAAAGAGAAAGTGAATCTGAGGGTGTAGATAACCCACACTCATTACAGCACTGCTCAAACAGCCAAGATATGGACTCAACCTAAGGTTTTACCAGTGAATAGATGGGTAAAAAACTGTGATTTATGAAAAGCTTTCTGATTTGTGATCATGCGAGGACTGAATCCAGGGATTCAGGTATGCCATCCAAGTGTTTCAAGATAGTCACACGGGTAAATAATGCATATGAGGGATGGGTAGATGGATGGATGGATGGATAGGTGGTAGATAGATAATTGTGTTATTAACAATGAAAGAAATCCTTCCATTTATGATAGATGAGTAAACCTGGAGAATATTAAGCTAAATTACATATTCCAGATACAGAAAAACAGATAGTATATGATTTCATTTTTGTGGAATGTAAAAATGTTGAATTCTAACTGGGGATTGTAGCTCAGTGGCTCAGCCGCCTGTCTAGCAAGCATGAGGTTGTGAGTTCAATTCCTGGTATAAAAAAATTAAAAATTAAAAATAATTTTTTAAAGTTGAATTCATAGAAACAAAGAACAGAGAAGTTATTTGTTAGGGACTAGAAGAGGGAGATGATTAAAAACAAACTATCAGTTACAAAATGGACAAGTTCTGGGGAGTCATGCTCGACATAGGTGGTGATGGATGTGTTAACTAACTTGATTGTGGTAATCATTTGACCAGTAAGTACATCTATGAAACGATCTTGTACACATTGAATATTAACAATATTTGTTTTCCGATTTAAAAAGTTTAAAATTAAAAATTTAAATAAGAAGAAAAAGGGAAAAAGAATGTGTGGGCTTTCATGCTCAGCTCTCACTAATTACTGCCGCCCTTAAAAGAACTAAACAGTCACTTTTTCAGATCCATCAGAAAACTTGAGGGTTCAGAGCCAACAACTAGCCCAATATCTGGAAAGACAAGTAAAACCAGAGTCAAAGACACCCATTGAGCAGAAGCCGCTGACACCAGGAACTACATGGGCCATTTAAGTGACAATTTCAATGAGATACAGGAGGTTGCATTGGGTCAGCGGGAACAGGCGGTGCTCGGAGTGACAGCCGAGGTGGAGACACCATTTTGGTGGGCGTTACATCCGGGAACCACAGCCGGGAACCACAGCCGGGAACCACAGCCGGTGCAGAGTGAAGGCTTTCCAAAGATCAAGAGGAAGGGAGAGAGAATCAGCCAGCTTTGTCTGCTCAAAGGCCTGCTCCGTGAGGAAAGGAATTCACTAGAACTTCATCCCTGCTGGGAATGGCGTTTCTCCCTCTCTTGGCTTTCTCTTTCCTGTTTTACCTGGGGAGAGAGGAGAGGAATCGGAAAAACACTTGAGACTATCACACAACCCAAAGACACAAATCTATTTAAAAGCTAAAATTTAGTCATAGCATTATAAAAAGTTACCCTGTCAACCCCACACCCACCCAACCAGCAAACCAACAAGGTTGTGCCGTAATAGTGCAAGATACAAACTCCATCTAAGGAAGAGTACTTAGGAAAATTCAAATTTGAGATCAGCAAAAGTTAATTAATGTTTTCATTTTTTTAGACATCACTTACATTAGTCCCATAAGGAAATGGGATAGCTAGGTACAAGCCTATCTATGCACAAGATATACATGAGGAAAGCTATGAAACTGGTTAAGGGCAACCCACTCACGACTCCTTCTGTGTCTCTCTGATGCTTTCTTTCCTCCAGTAAATATCTTCTGCTCTCAACAACAACAATGAAAAAAAAAACTGATAAAAAAATATGTCAGCTGATAGGTTCTGCTAGCCTGGGGTTTAGCTATATCCTCCTAACTTGGTACCGCACCCAGAGAAACAATTTATCTCTCCAACAGTAACTTCTACGTTCTCCTTCTCATTCCAGAGACAAACCTCCCACTGCCCTTTTGTTACTGTGCCAAGCCCTTTCCAATCCCAAGACTCTACAACCACCCAAGTCTCCACCCCCAGTCCCAGTAAACCTTTGTCTCCTGCTTTACAGAGGCAGATGCTCCTTCAGATCAGCGGTTAATATGTCATTTTGCCCACATCCCAAACTCCACCAGCCAAAGCCGATAACAGTAGTCCCACTTCTTTGTTCTCATTTGAAAGCTTCTGTGTCCCCTGCCTGGTGGAGCTCTCCCATGCCCACATTAAAAACTTCCTCTTTTCCTTCTCATCACTCGCATTTGTTTCTGGATTGAGAGTCAAAAGTAATCAGCAACAAGCTAGATAATCAAGATGGACCCAAAAAATTTACATTAGTAAGAAGTTATTTCTCAGTTTGATCTATAGATTCAAGAAAATCTCATTTAAATTCCCAACAGAGTTTTGTGATCCCAGATTCCTGATAAGTAGGTTTGTTTTAATTGGCAAATTGATTCTAAATATTTCTATAAGAGAGCCAGGCATGGTGGTGCATACCTGTAATCCCAGCACTGAAGAGGCTGAGGTAGGAAGATCACTGCAAACTTGAGACCAGCCTGGGCTACAAAGTGAACTCAAGACCAGCCTGAACTGCATGGCGAGACCCTGTCTCAAAAAGATGAGAACAAAAATACACTTTTATGTGAAGGCAAAAACCTAAAGTAGCCAAACCATGACTGAAAAAGAACAAAGCTAAAGGACCCACTCTATACAATTTCAAGACTTATGCTAAGGCAACAATTCCCAAAATAGCCTGTTATTAGCAAAATGACAAGTATGTAAATCAGGGAAACAGACTAGAAGAACAGCGACTCCAAAATTTTTGACACCAAGGACAGGTTTTATAAAAGACAATTTTTTTTCATGGACCTGAGAGGTGGAGGCTGGGGGTGATTTCAGGGTGATTCACAGGAACCCTCAACCTAGACTGCAAGAATGCGCAGTGCACAGCAGTGTCCTCATGCTTATGAAAGTTTAATTGCACCCTAATCTGAGGGAGGCTGAGCTCAAGTGACAGTGCAGAGAGGGGAGTGACTGTAAACACAGGTGAGGCTGGGCTGGCTCTCCAGTTGCTGACCTCCTGCAGTGGGGCCCAGCTCTTCACAGGCCATTGACAGACGTTGGTCCCAGGTCCAGGATCTGGAGACCTCTGGGCTAGAACATGAAGAACTAGACACTGGCAAATGGAGTCAATTGACCCTCTACAAAGAAGGACAGAAATCAATGGGGAAAGTATAATCTTTTCAGTAAATGGTGGCAGAAAACATTGCACCTATCCCAGATGATGTATATTCCACAAGATTTCTGATCAGCACCCCTCAAGCCACCAAGATTGCCAAAAGCAAGAAAAATCTAACAAACTTTCACAGCCAAGGGAAACCTAAGGAGGTACGATGATACCTGATACAGTATGATATCTGAAAAAGAGCCTGAAACAAATAAGAGAATTTAGGTTACAACTAAAGAATTTTGAATAGAGAATGGATTTCAATTAATAATAATGTATTAATATTTGTTTATAAATTGTAGCAATGTTCCACACTAATATAATTTGTTAATAATAGGAAAAACTGATCTGTGTATAGGAAACTTCTATGCTGTCTTGATAATTTTTCTGTAAAATGTAAAGCTGTTCTAAAAGAAAAGTCATACGTTCTACTAGTCAATTTAAAAGTCACTGTAAGACATTGTAAAACATACAGGGACCTGAATTCCATCCCTAGCTCTGTAAAATAATAAACAAACAAACAAACAAAAGAACCTCTGTTAATATTTTGACATATACCTGTGACTTGTCTATACATAAATATATTTTTTCCACAAAATTTTTCTACACATAGTACTTTATATCCTCTATTTCTCACAATTCAGTCATTATAAATATCCTTAATTTCAATAATTATAGTTACTAATTATCATTCCATTGTATTATACCATAATTTATCACACTCTTCTTTGACATTTCTATTGTTTCCAATTACTTGCTAAACAACTCTATAATTTATTTCTAAAAATTTTAGCATCTCACAATCAGCTTCCTAGGAACATTTCTAGAAGTGGAATCACTGAGTCAAAGTTTGAAATTTATTTTCATGATTAAATTATTCCAAAATTCACATTCACTTATATTCACTAGAAACTGCCATACTACTAACAAAATAAAATAGCTTTAAAATTAGGAAAATGTACAGGGTCTTTCCTCCTGGGAGAGGCCCTACCTGGAGAGTGCTCTGGTTTCCAAGAATGGGGCTTAGTTATTTTCTCTCAAGAGGGAGGAAGTTCAATGAGTCTTGCACTTTTGCCTGGAAGAGTGCTTCAGTGAAAATATGTTTTCTAACTAACCTGCCTTCTGAATTACCAGAGAGACAACCACATAACCCTAAGACCTTCCTCCCTCTAAAATAAGCAACCACAGAATAACAAAAATAAATAAAACTCATTTTTTAGAAATTTTCTCCAACACTCACTCCTTGGGCTAAAGACTTCTGTTAGAATTCAGGTAGTAACGCCCCGCAGATGCCCGGGCCTACGCCACTGGCCTGCCCTTCGTCCCAGTACCACATACGCCACCAGCCCATCCCTCAGCCCAGGACCACATACATCGCTGTGCTGCACTTCCCACATGGCCCACAGACACCTAGACCCAGGACACCTGCTGACCCCTCGAGGACACTCCCTATCTCCTGGACCTAATACTGCTGTTGATCTTCAGCTTCCACCCTTTCTCCCAGAACCTTGGACTACAGTGTATGAACCATGCTAGCTTGATGGGAGATTCAGTAACAGTCTTACCTGAACAGAGGATCTCAGCAGGCTCCAGGCAGTGTGGTGAGTATGCCGCTAAAATAGAGGTGTACAGTGGGTAATAGGGCTAGTAGTAAAGCTCCTTCCAACTAACTGTAAGACTTGGTGAGTCTGACAAGAGTGTGGATGACTTCTTCTTGCACACAGAAAACATCAGGTAAGATGAGGAGTGTGCCAATAAAGACTCCCTCAATTTGGAGAAAATCAAAAGGGCTTATGAGACACACAGGCACACAATAGAGACACAGTAGGGCCTCAGACAACACAAACACTACAGACAGAGAGATTTGGTGACCTGGAATAAGCTGAAGATAAAGGAACAGTAAAAGTTGACCTATATCAATACTGCTAGGCTTGTCAGCCCAGGAAGAATATAGGACTCACGCAACAGGCCCTGTAGGTGGCATTTAAACAACTGGCTCTCCTCTTCACTGTGGTACTCAGCAATCAGACAAAAACATTAACCACACAGTAGAACCCTGAGATCCACACTACCAACAGTTGGGACTATTGGGATTGAAAGACCCAATAATTGCCCAAAGGATGAAAATGACAAAATGAAAAAGCAAAACACAATCTCAAACATCTAGCTCATCAGGAGCAAGTACTGGTGACACTCAAATAGAGGACTTTAAAAGTCATATCCCAGAAATCTCCAAAAAAGATAGCAAGTGAAATAAAGAAACAAATCCATGAGGCTATAGAGGAAACCATATTAGAAATAGTTTCTCATGTAAAGACAAAAATAACAAGGTTAGTAAAGGAGCTAGTCAGCATAGCCAGAGGAGAAATAGATAAAAAAAAATACAAGAACATGAGAAATTGATTGAAACCTTGAATGAACAACATAGAAAACAAGCAGAATCTATGGAACAAATTCAAAGAGATATCTAAGAAACAAAAATTTGTATTGAAAGCTGGAAAAATCATTTAAATGAAGCTGATGATAGAATTTTGGACCTTGAGGACAGGATCACAGTCAGCAACCATGAAAGAGTAGGACTTTTAAAGACAACAAAGCAACATGAAATGACAATACAGCAGCTTTAGGATGATGCCAAGAAAAATAATATAATATTAATAGGCATCAATGAAGATGCAGGAATCAATGCAAATGACATAGGAAAACTATTCAGAGAAGTAATGGAAGAAAATTTCCCAAATATGGGGAAAAAGTCTTATATACAGATAAGTGAAGCATATAGAACAACAAAGTCACAACCAACATAAATCTACACCCAGACATATAATAATTAGATCCCAAACATACAACATAAAAACAGAATACTAAAAGCTGTTAGAGAAAAACACAACTCACCTATCAAGGAAAGCCTCAGACTTTTCAGCACAAACCCACAAGTCAGGACAAGCTTGGAGTGAGGTATTTCAAGCCCTGAAAGAAAACAACTTTCAACCCAGACTGATGTACCCAGCAAAATTTTCATTCAAATTTAATGGAGAAACAAGATACTTCCATGACAAAGAACAACTGAAGAAATTTACATCCATCAAACAAACCCCAGAAAGAGTATTGAAAGACATACTAGAAAGAGATAAAAGTGACCAAAATTTCCAGAACAACAACAAAAAGAAACCACCAAGTAGGACAAGCAATTAAACAAGGGGGAAAAGCAGAAAGCAAATAACTGGAACATAACATGGCAAAGTTGAGCCAGTACATATCAGTTATATCCATTAATGTAAATGGCCTCAATTCACCTATCAAAAGAAATAAGTTGACAGAATGGATCAAGAAACAGGATCCCACAGTATGCTGTATACAAGAAACACATCTGACCCAAATGGAAACTCATAGATTAAAAGTCAAAGGATGGAAAACAGTATTCCATGCAACAGGAACCCATAAAAAATCAAGGGCAACTATTCTATTTGCAGACAACATGAACTTCAAACCTAAAATGTTTAAAAGAGATAAAGAAGGTCACTACATACTTGTTAGTGGAAAACTTCAAGAGGACGAAATAACAATTATAAATATATATGCACCAAATACAGGAGCACTCAATTATATAAGACAAATACTAATGGACAGGAAAAACCAAATACACAAGTACACAATTATAACTGGGGACCTTAACACCCCATTGTCACAAAGAGATAGATCAACTAGACAAAAAGTCAGCAAAGAAATAATAAAACTGAATCATACCTGTTAGCAATTGGACTTAGTAGATGTTTACAGAGTGTTTCACCAACCACATCAAAATACCCATACTTCTCAGCTGTGCATGAGACATTCTCCAAAATAGACCATATATTATCCCATAAAACATTCTTAAGTAAATGCAAAGGTATTGAAATTATCCCATGCATAATATGTGACCATAGCACACTGAAATTGGAAATTAAAGGCAAAAGAAGTTGCAAAACCTGCATAAATACATGGAAATTAAATAACAACCCTCTGAACAACCAGTGGGCTACAGATGAAATTAAAGAAGAAATAAAGCAATACCTACAATTCAATGAAAATGTGGAAACAACATACTTTAATCTGTGGGATGCAATGAAAGTGGTCTTAAGAGGGAAATATATAGCAATAAATTGCTATATCAAGAAAACAGAATGAGCACAAATAAATAACCTAATGCTATATCTCAAGCTTCTAGAAAAGGAAGAGCAAGTCAAACCCAAAGCTCTTAGAAGAGAGGAAATTGTAAAGATTAGAGCAGAAATCAATGCAATTAAAACTAAAAAAAAAATACAAAGAATTAATGATCAAAAAGCTGGTTTTTTGAGAGAATAAACAAAATTGACAAAGCTCTAGCTAACCTTATCAAGAAAAAGAACAAAAAAACCCAAATTCACACAATAAGGACTGAAAAGGGGGAAATTACTACAGATCCCATGAAAATTCAAAAGATCATGAATACCTACTTTGAAAATCCCTACTCACGTAGAGTGGAAAACACAGAGAAAATGAAAAGATTTCTAGAAACATATGAACTACAAAAGCCCAACCAAGAGGATATATCAATTTTGAATAACACAATATAAGCTATTGAATTTGAAAACATAATTTAAAACTTACTAACAAAGAAAAGCCCTGGTCCTGATGGATTCACCACTGAATTCTACAAGAAATTCAGAGAAGATTGATGCCAACACTCTTTAAACTCTTCAATGAAACTGAAAAGGAAGCAATCGTCACTAAGTCATTCCTGGAGACAAGTATTACTCTAATACCAACACCAAAGAAAGACCCAACAAAAAAGGAGAACTAGAGGCCAGTCTCACTAATAAACATTGATGCAAAGATTCTCAATAAAATACTGGCAAATAGAATGCAGCAAATCATCAAGAAGATTATACATCATGACCAAGTGGGGTTCATTCCAGGAATGCAGGGATGGTTTAGCATGTGCAAATCAATGAATGTTATATGCCACATCAACAGAGCCAAAAACAAAAACCACATGATCATCTCAATAGATGCAGAAAGAGCTTTTAAGAAAGTCCAATACATGTTCATGATGAAAACCCTTCAGAAACTCAGAATACAGTGTCTATTTCAAAGGCCATTTATGACAAACCAACAACCAACATTACACTAAATGAAAAAAACCTGAAAACTTTCACTTTAAAATCAGGAACAAAACAAGGATGTCCATTATCACCACTCCTATTCAATATAGTTCTGTAAATACTAGCCAGGCCAATCAGACAAGAGAAATAAGTAAGAGAAATAAAGATAGGAAAAGAAGAAGTTAAATTATCACTATTTGCAGTTGACATGATACTCCATATAGAAGACCCAAAGAACTCCATTAAAAGACTACAAGAGGTAATAAACAAACTCAGCAGTGTAGCTGGATACAAAGTCAATGCTCAAAAAACCATAGCATTCCTGTACACAAACAAAAAACTCACCGAGAGAGAAATTATGGAAATATTGCCTTTCACAATAGCATTTTAAAAAATGAAATACTTAGGTATCAACCTAAGAATGTAAAAGACCTATATGCTGAAAATTATGCTATGCTAAAAAGGGAGATTGAAGAGGATATTAGAAAATGGAAGAATATTCCTTGCTTTTGGCTAGGAAGAACCAATATTGTGAAAATGGCCATACTCACAAAACTGTTATACAGATTTAATGCAATCCCAATCAAAATTAATACACCATTAATACACCTCACACATCTAGAAAAAACACTCCTAAAATTCATTTGGAAACAGAAGAAACCTAGAATAGCAAGAAGCAATTCTGGGCAACAAAGGCAAGGCAGGAGGCATCTCAATTCCTGACTTGAAACTGTACTACAAAGCCACAGTGATAAAATCAGCATGGTACTGTCAAAGAAATAGACCTGAGGATCAATGGAACAGATTAGAAGATGCAAGCACAACTACAAAGACACTCAGCCACCTGATATTTGACAACGGTACTAAACATGTTCACTGGAAGGATAGCCTCTTTAATAAATGGTGTTGGAAAAATTGGCTCTCCACATGCCGAAGACTGAAACTGGATCCATGCCTATCACCATGCATAAAACTAAAGTCTAAATGGATCAAAGACCTAAATATTAAAACAGAAACACTAAATCTACTGGAAGACAAGATATGTAGAAGTCTTGGAAACATAGGATTAGGCAGAGAATTCATGAACAAAACACAAACTGCACGGGCAATACTTCAGAGAATCAATAACTGGGATCTCATATTATTGAAAAGTTTCTGCACTTCAAAAGAAATCACCATCAGAGTGAAAAGAAAACCCACAGAATGGGAAAGAATTTTAGCCAGCAACCCCTCAGACAAAGGACTTATATCCAGAACATATAAAGAATTGAAAAACATCAAGCCACCCAAATTCAAAGACTCTCTCCAAAAATGGGCATCTGAGATGAACACACATTTCTCAGATGAAGACATGAAGAAATGTTCACCATCACAGGTCATTCGAGAAATGCAAATTAAAACAACAATGAGATTTCATCTCACTCTGGAAAGAATGGTTGCCATCAAGAAATCAACTAACAAATGTTGGCAAGGTGCAGGGAGAAAGGAACACTGCTCCACTGTTGGTGGGAGTGTAGACCGGTGCAGCCACTGTGGAAATCAGTATGGAGATTGCTCAGAAGTCTAGGATTGGAAGTTCCATTCATCCAGCTATTCCCCTCCTGGGTATTTTCCCAGAAAAACTGAAAAGGTCATATCACAGTGATATATGTGCACCTATGTTCATAGCAGCACAATTTGTAATAGCTAAATCTTGGAAACAACCAAGATGCCCATCAACCACAGAGTGGATGAAAAGATGTAGTATTTTTATACAATGGAATATTACTCAGCTATAAAAAGAATGGTCTTGAGGCATTCATACGTAAATGGAGACAACTTGAGACTATCCTCATACGTGAAATAAATAAGAATCATATTTATAAATATCACATTGTGTCTCTAGTGTAAAAAATAATATGAAATGTAGGAGTAATAAAACCCAAAATGTGTAATTGCTATTGTAAAAAAGAGAAGAAAAGATAGTGCTCTAAACAATATAACTGCATGTGTGTTTAAGTGTGCAGGATTGATAACCATATTACTAAGTTTTTGTTGGATTGTTGAGCAGAACTGTTAACAGTCTCACTGTTTGAATGTCCACTTTGTATGCTTTAATTTTATAACTTGAACAACTATTTCTAAGAGGACAACATGTAATTTCTCAACTAGTGATTTCTTACTGTTTTTTTTTTTGAAATTCTGTATTATTTCTACCCTTTTTTCTGTTTTGCTTTTTTCTCCTTAAATAAAATTTTAAAAAATAAAATTAGGAAAATGTATAAACAAGTGCTCTTTAAAAAATGAGTATGTAATACTAAGAAAGGTATTAGACATCTAAGTGTTATCATTTACAATTGTATATCCAAGAAGAAATGCTACCACAATACTCAGAATATTATAGAATAAGAAAAAGAAAGAAGAATATAAAGAAGGTAGGTGGAAGAGAAAATGACTAAGGAAAAAAAAATCAAAGGACTGAGAAATAATTATTTGCAAGACAATTTGATGAGTGATAATCTAAGCCAGTCATACTGCCCTGGGCAAAAGAAATAATTAAATAATTTGGGTTTTGTTTTGTTTTCATTTTTTGGTACCGGGAATCAAACTCAGGCACTTGCATTTGCCAGACAGGTGCTGTGTCACTGAGCTATACCCCTGGCCCCAATAACTAAATAATTTGAAAATATTTCTGCTCCTATCCAACATTTGAAAAGCAATAATAGCAATGTTACACTCCTTTATATTGTGTTCATGCAGATAAATGAATAACCAGACAGCAAATATCAAATGATCTTTTATTGCTCCAAAGCTTCTTTCTGGTATTTCTCATATTTTATGTTTTAGTTAATATGCATGCTCATTCCCAAGATAATAATAAGTGTGTAAATATGGTAAAGAGAAGGGTTTTTTTTAGAAGTATTGTGTGTACATGTTTGTGACTATACAGTAAATCCCTTGGTAACTCCTGTCTTGTTTGGAGCATCTATTATTTGAATGATCTGTATATAGCGCTTGGTGACTGGTGTCATTCAGGGAGGCAGTGAGGTAAGTGCTTAGGAGCTACCCTGTCTTGTTCCATTACTCAACACTTGTGCTATTTATCTACTCTATTTTAAAATCACTTAATTTTCTGATGCTTCAGTTGCAAAACTTATAAAATGGGGACATTTATAGTACCTACTTCATGGGAATGGGGTTAGTTGTGAAGCCTTTAGTTATATATCACACAAGACAGTCTCCTAAGATGGGTTCAACTTAATGGTTGTATGAAGTCAGTGCCCATTCAGCAGAAACTGTACGTCAAATCGTATTCTCTGCCTTGGCTGGTGCTAGCGAGTAAGACCCCTTCACATGATTCTGGACTAAGCTATGATGCTAAGCAAAGCTATGATGTTAGATAGATAAGAAATCAACTGAATCATAGTCTACTGGTACAGAAGATGTGTTTCAAAGATTAATCCATGTGTGAGAATTAAAGCAAACATTTTAAAATGATGAGAAAAAAATAAAAGGCATGAAAATGATATCTTGGAACCATGGCCTGGGTGTAAGAGCAGAAGCAAGAAGAAAACAGAGGAGAAGAGGAGAAGGAAGCAACATTGCAAATAGCATTAGAAAACTTCCTGCACTGAAGACAGGTTGGGAGTTCAAGCTGTAGAGAATCTAGTCACCAGATGAATCCAGTGAGGAGAACTTCTTTGTGATGCATAATCATTCAGTTCATACCAACTTCACTGAGCTGGGCAAACATTGCTCCTGAAAGTGGCTGCCAGGGTGTTTCTGAGGAGGTACTGAGAGGACAGACTGAGAGAGGCAGATGGCCCTCCCAATGTGGGGCCTCAATCAATTCGTTGAGGGCCTGATCAGAACAGAAAGGTTGGGGGAGACAGATTCCTTCCTTCTCTCCTCTAGGTGGGCTATGCATCTTCCGCCCTCAGACCAAAGAGTTCCTGGTCTCAGGCTCCTGTAGTGTGCCATTTGCACCAGGCGTTCCCCTGGGTTGTCAGGCCCTGGGACCTAGGCTAAATGACTCCACCAGTTTTCCTAGGTCTAGGCTTGCAAATGGTCAATGAGGAACTCTCTACCTCTATAATTACATGCATCAATTCCCATAATGGAGTTTTCTTTCTTTTCTTCCTCTTTCCTTCTTCTTTTCTTTCTGTCTGTGTCTGTCTTTCTTTCCTTCTTTCCAGCCTTCTTTCTCTTTTTTTTTCCTTTCATTCATTTCAACTTTTAAGTATGTATGTGTTTAACTTTTGCAATGCTGATGACTGAACTTTGTACATGGCAGGCAAGTATTCTACCACTGAGATACACTCTCCGCTCTGTGCCTTTTGGTTTGTAGGGCTTGGTGGTCCAACTAGATCTCACTCTTAGAAAATCCAAGATGGATCATTACCTGGGGCCCCCCATTGAAATATTCTGCCTCTCCTAGAACCAAATAAAATGCCCTCAGCAGTTTTCCAAAAAGTTCATTCATTCTTGCTGCACAGGTCTCCACTTGTTCCCAGTCTTGAGGGTTCACACAATGGCTCTTGTACTCAGCCCTACCATTTGTACCACACTGCGCCTTCTCATTTCAGGGGTGCCACCAACATAAAACCTGCAAGAAGATGGCCCAGATGGTGGAATCGCTGACACCATAACTGGACTTACTTAAGAGACTTTTATGCTCCAAGTTCCTCCCAAATTGACAACCTTCTACATCACCAAGTAGATGCTCCAGACACATATTCCTAGGTCACAATGTAGGATACCATGTCTCTAGAAGCTGGAGCATTTATGAGGAGCTCTGATGCCTGCCTTGTTAGTAGTAGAGGGTATAGTATACAACTATTTGGCTTTTAGTTTGGGATTCATGCCTCAGAAAAATTCCTTAATAACTGAACCTCTAAATTTTTCATTGAAGTAATGGGTCTCTGGTATACCATTGAGTTTATCTCCTATTCTCCAAAATACATGGACCTTACCAATGTGCCCAGCACACTAAGTACTTCTTACTCCTTCTGCCATGTGAGTCCACTGCCATCAGTGTATGGAATCTGAGCGATGGTCTTTAGGATATGGAGGTAGTCACAAGCTCTTTGGATTACGTGATGGCAAAGAATGAGAGAGCTAATGAGCTGTGGGGCGAAGCTATAGTCATTGATATCTTTCTCAAGAATGTGGACTGTATCTGACCCTTTCTTCTGATTGAAATAGAACAAATCAGTGGCCACACGCTGTGGACTTGAGAAATGACAGATTTGCACTAGCTCTTGTACCAGCCAGCAGGGCTACTTGGTTGATGCTGTCATTCTTCAGCACTCACTCAGTTTTTGCAGGAGACAGACATGTGAGTTAAACGAGAAAATGATGAGGGCCATCACCGCTGCATCATACGGTACTCAAAGGGTAACACGAAGCTCCACCATTCTCCCGGGCTGCAGTTTGTCATGATTTATCCTCCTGAGGGAGGGAGGGAAGGAGCAGAAATGACCCAGTTCTGGTCTTCCTGCCACAGTCAGTCAGTGGTACAGAACAGATTGGGGCAGGATTTGGTAGACAGCAGCTTAGGTTGCCCATCAACTACTCTCTGCAATTTGAACTCTAGTGAGAGAACTGAAATATGTACCTCAGTGGCAACACAGGAGACCAGTCTACACCTACGTGTAAGACAGACACATATCTCTGTACCAAACTGCATAACATCTCATAATAAATTGGATTTAGCCAAAGGATTTAAAGATATGTATGCCCATTAGAAGACATATTGCTGGAATTCACCAAATTTCCAGTTTAGAGCATGAGGAAGGGGGAATACAACAAAATCAAAAGATAGAAACAGCTTTCACTTCCTTTGGATCTTTTGTCTATATTCAAAATTGTCAACATTCAAATTTTTCTTAATTGCACAAGAAGATTTAACATTTCTTTTGAAAGACACACAAGAAACTCTCTTGTTAACTCTTGACATTCGGAAATAGTGCTTTCAGAACTTGCAGAAGATCCTAATTTGGACCATGTTAAGAGCTTTGGCCAATCAGATCAATCAAGTCTCCCAGGACAGTTCAATACCACCAACTGTATGATGACAAGACTGCAACTGTGCTACTTGTATTTGCATTGCCTCTGCAGTGTCCCATACACGTGGAATGTCCCCAAGGTATCCCTGAACTCTCTTTCCCTCTGAGCAAAAATGGAGAGATGATTTCTTTTTCAAGAAATTATCACTCACTTAGAATTGCCAGGAACTTTAGGGTTCAGAACAGTAAACAGTGCCTTCACATAGATAATCCAAACACATACAGATTTAATAAGTGTCCCAGGACTCATTTCCTTTAGGATAAGCTTTCCCCCAACACAGCACCTGAAGCAAGTTGCACGAACATGGCCCAAGAGGATTTGAATCATTAAACAAGGTAGGGACAAGCTGAGCCACAAGCGCAAACTAAGCACACTTAAAAATAACAATAAGGATAAGAAGGATGGTAATTATAATCTCTGCAGTGAGAGAGAAGGTCACTGTGACCACAGGATGCATTGCCAAATATTCAAGGTTTCCTTGGCTCTTGTGTGTCTGTGAGCTAGGAGCCAGGCAGCAGTGGGCACCAGCCCTGCTCTTACTTGCTTAACCTAAATGACTGCCAGTGGCTCAGGTTGCAAATTTGTTTATATTTAGAAGAACAGGTGTATGGCCTGGTTCTAAGTCTACTCAGTGCTCTGCTGGTGTCATCTCTGTGTTTCCTGTAGCTGGGTTGATTTTAATGTCAAAAAGGGTGACACACCCACGTTGATTTGTGCTTAGGGCTGTGCTTAGTATGTAGGAACTTTATGCCATGATTTCTGTTCTTCGTAGATTCTTTTGCTTGTCCTTTCTTTGCATAAACCTAGAGGTTTTGTTTACTTGCTTTTTCTTCAGTTTTTATTTTGTTCATTATTTATTTTACTTTATTTTATTTTATTTTATTATTTTATTTTATTTTGTACTAGTTATAGGCTTCCTGCAAGAAAAGGAGTCCAAGATCTTGAATTCCAGTGTGTCTTCATTAGAAGAGCAATTTGCCTCTTACTTGTTTACCTGGGTATGATTATACTTCTGATCTTCAGATAGTTCCCTCTTTAGTGTAGCAAAATATTTGAGAAACTCAAAGGAATCAACTCCAATGAGTTTAGAAACACTGTACCAACCTACAAATGAAAAACATTATGATGCATGTGTAAACTTCTTTGAAGCTGTGGTGTTCTACAAATGAAGCCTAGTAGAGTGGTTGGAAGTATGTGTGTGAACACTGCTATAAATATCAACTATATGACAGTGTTAAAGACCAAGAATTTGCAAAAAGCAGAAGCTCAACATCCACCTTCTTCAAACACCATTTCTGCAAGAATTCTGATGAAAACATTCTGTAAGAGAAAGTAAAAACATTCAGTTTTCCTGTTAGGTTATCCTGCTAATAATTTTAGCTCCAAAACTTGCATAGGCTTCCAAATTTTGTTTGGCATAGCATGTGACATAGAATAACTAGATATCATTTTGTGACGTCTTTGAGTGACATAGGTATCAAGTAATAAAGTTCAAACTACAGAAGCTAGTCTATGAGTTCCTGTGGACAGCTGAACTCCTCTTCTCTTCTCTTCTCTTCTCTTCTCTTCTCTTCTCTTCTCTTCTCTTCTCTTCTCTTCTCTCTCTTCTCTTCTCTTCTCTTCTTTCTCTTCTCTTCTCTTCTCTTCTCTCCCTTCTCTTCTCTTCTCTTCTCTTTAACAAGTCAGGAGTAGGGAGTCCTCTGTGTTTTTATATTGGGAGGGAAGAAAGTATCATTTGGCATCACCCCACAAATAAAAGCATTCAACTGGATCAAGGATGTGTACAACCTAGTTTATTGTGAGTACTTTGTTTTTAAAGAATTATACCATTTCCCCTGCCTACTTTTTTTTTTCAAACTAGAGTTGTAAACATTTGGATTATTCTAAAAGAGAGATGAAGTGTGCATTTTAAATAAATCAAACCAAGTAGAGAAAGCTACTAAGGGGGTGGGTGGGAAAAGTATAAGTTATTAGAGAAAAAAAATAAGAATGTTGAAAGCAAGTAAGTGGATAGAGAAGCAAAGGGATAGAAGTAAAAGCAAACAGAAAGGGAGGAATAATAAAGGAGAAAAAAGAGTGGGAGAGGAAAGAGGGAAGAAGGAAGGAGAGATGGTGGTTAAAAGGGAGAAAGGAAGTGAGATGGGGAGAAAGAAAAGGAGGGAAGTTGGGAGGGAGAGAGGAGAGTATCCACTGAGCTTAGTGCTTGGAGCTGCCTAGGTCAATTGGTTTACAATGAGTGCACTGATCAGATGAAAATTACTCACTAGAACCCTGTGACCGTACCAGCCAAAACTGCTGTGATTAATGTTTGCTAAGAATTCACTATCTCCTAGACATACTCTATGAATTTTACAGTTCTCATCGCAGTCCTCTGAGTTTGGTTCTGCCACCATAGTATAGCTAGCATCCTCAGACATGAGAAATCTGTATCCCACAGATTTGGATCACCAGCCAAAGGTCATGCCTGGCTGAGCCGGGATTCAGGACCAGTTGGGCCCAACTGAGTCACCCATCCTAGTCACCCCCTCACTCTCCATGCCTACCATCAACAAATTGTGTCATTCATGGAGATTTCTAAGAAACTTACAGAACTCAAAAGCAAGAATTTCTGCACTTATAAATATGACCTGTAGTATTGTAGTAAAATGCAAATTTCACTGCACAATTTATTTTTCAGTGTTGTTTCAAAACACATTTTGGAATCTGCAGATCTTAGCCATTTCAAGCACCTTTGACAGTTCCAAGACATTTAAATTTTAAAATGGTGTTATTGTTTTTCTTAGAGTGATCCTGGTTGTTATATTTCTTTTTAACTAGGGGTTTAATTAAAACTGCATTGAGTTCTGTTTCAAATAAAATTCTTGTTTTGTAATCTAATTGAGATTAAGTAGGAGATAATAAAAAGAAAATTCTTCAAAAGCTAAGAATAAATATTGCATATATAATTAATACCACATTGTTCACATCAACAAATGTTTAGCAAACAAATAAAATCAAATAATCTTTGTTTGGCAAGAGTTTTTTCACTGCATCTTGCAAACCTCTAGAAACCTCTGAAAGTACTCTTCAGCAGACTGAATTCTGAGCCATAACACTGAAATCAAAGAAGTTGAGGATCCATTAGAGAAAACGGAATTTTTTGTAGACATTTTAAATAGGACAGCACTGACGCATGGAATTAATTGTTCAAAAAGGTGCTGGGCAAAAATGAGATGGAGGAAGGATGAAAGGTGACCTGGAAACATACCTGGCATTCAAAGAGTGGGTGCAGAGAATGCCATGGTTTGGGGCTGAAATTGACAGCCTACATGGGCTGCTGAACTGGGGATCTGGTCACTTTCCACACAGGAAGAACAGAAGAAGTAGGACAGTGGAACTGAGAAGATGTTCAGCTCGCATCTGCAATGACACTGTCTAGTCAAGTTATCGTGAGAGCTGAAGTATGGACCATCCCTGTCATGATACTTACAATGCCTAGGTTTGGCCTTCATAGCCACCTGTACAAAGTAGGCATTCTAACAAAACAAATGCCAAGAAGAAATGCATGAATTTCATTACAGGCATTTCATAATTGCCTAAAACTATTAATTAAAAAAATGGGAAGCATTATCTATTGCCTGTAAGAGTTTCTTTTAATTCCTTTTTGTTCTTTTATCTCTTCTATGCTTGATTTTTGACATTATCATTTTTTTTAGCCTATCTTCAACAACTACTTTTCAAAGTTGATCATTTGCAATGTTTTTCTTTGGACTATAGAGGTAAGTGGGTTTTCACATTAATTATTAAGTGAGGGGGGTTAAGATGTAAAGAGTTTATTTAAAAAATTCCAGTGGTACAGTGCCACCAAGACAGCAAGAATGTCATACGACGTCACTTGAGGTGGATAGAGATGATGCTCATGTTTTATGATAGCTCTTATGAATAGCAGTTATTTCAAAGAGATTGCTTTATTCTGATCTCTGCAGTCCATTATGAGGTTGACAGCATTAATTTTATGTATGTATTCAGCGAGAAATGAAATGGCTCAATAATGACATACATTTCAGGGTTTTTAAAAAAATTTTTATTGGATTGAATAAGCAGGTACCTAGATTTGGCATTAATCGTTTAAAGTCACACACACAAAAATCACAATCTGCTCATATTTCCTGTTAGGTAAAACAATGACACAGAAGTTAATTAATCTTATCTGAAACTGCAGCCGAATTGTGTTAAATTTGGTCAAATACTAAGGGCATCTGCAACTAAGCTAATGTCACTGAGGGCCAAGGTGACAGTGCTGCAGTTATGAGTGACTGGTGGAATAAATTTTGTCTAGCGACATGCTAACATTCTGCCAAGGTCATAGATTTAAAATCCTCAAAACAACTTCCATCTTCTTAAAGGTTTTCCCAAGCACACACAGTTTTGTGCTGATTCCTTTCCCCAGGACCCAGAAGGGGACAATTTGGCAGTTTTCAATCTGTACCTAGATCTGTGTACGTTTGTGCAAATGTGACGTGGAGGCTTATGGTACCTTGTGGAAGGTGCACAAGAGAAAGAATCCCCCTCGAAATAAATGTTGATTTCAGGAATCAGTTTCATGAGTGGAATAGGCACTATCAGGAAGACCGCACGGAAAGCAAACTAAGAGCAACAAAACGGAGAGGCCTCTTGCTCAGGTCTTAGAAATTCCTTTGGGGAATCTGATATAGTAGGATTTAGAGACAGGTAGCCTGGCTTTCCGTCTTGGCACCCTCAAATGTAGGGCTAAGGGGAAACTACTTAACCACTCTGGGGCTCAGTTTCCTTACCTTCTCAAATCAAAATAATAATAGTGTCCATTCCATGGAGTTATTGCAGGGTGAAATGAGTTAAAATCCACAGAGACCGAGCCTGGTGCTTGGCACACAGTAAGCAGTGTATACGTGTTTGTTAAATCAACAGATTCCTGCCCTGAGACAAGACAGTCACTGCATGCTGTGTGCACACAACACACGCAAGCGCTGATGCTAGAGCAGTAAATCATTCTGAGAAAGAAAATCACAGATTCCCAGAGCCTTATTTTCAGAATCGCTCATGTTGCTTCCAGACATTGGCTACTTAATCCTTCCAGAAAAACCAAGAGAGAATTTACGCAAATCAGCTTCTCCTTTTACAGACAAGAATACTGCTGCACAGGAAGATCAAGTGTGTTCCGTGACCCGAGGAACTCAGCCCCTCTCCACGGTTATTCATTGAATGGGCTCGCAGGCTGTTAGGAAGACACAGTACTAAATGAACAGGAAAGAAAAAAGCTGAAATGTGCGCCATTCAAACCATTCAAAAGTCAGAGCACCCAGAGGGAAAAAAAGAAGAATGTACTGTATCATATTTGTGCAACTTCTCAGAAACTGGATCTTTTCTTCTGAACTGAAATGTGACGATAGCTAATGTGATAAAAGCACAGCTATATATGCAAATTCACACAAATCATATGGTTTGATTGTGGTTCATTGTAGGAGAAAAATTATTATTAAGGTATATCTGAGAAACCGGGCATCTGTGGACCACTGTAGTCTGTGTCTCACCTGGTCAAAATATTAAAAGGGCAGAGATAAACGTGAGAAGAATTTGGGCTGGGGGTGACAGACGTGTTCAACTTTCCCCTCCAGAGAGCTTCTTAATGGGTTTTGAAAGACAACGATCTCTGTCCATAAACTCTCTTCATGCCAACTCTTGTTTGTGCAAGAACTCTTGGACTTTACCCCATGCAGCAAAGCGTTATACCAGCAGGGGAGAATGGAGAAAGGGGAGAGAGACAGAAGGGGACAGAGGGAGGAGGTTTTTAGTTATCCCTGTGTTAAAGCACATTTTGAAACCAAAACTGACACCTTCTGATACCTACATTTCCCTTGATAATAAAGTGACACGTTTATTGCACAGTATCAAACCTTTTTTAAAATTAAAAAAGAAAATCAACCTCTCTTTAATTCTGTAACTATGAGCATGTAAATATCTTAGTTTATATCAGTAACACACACGTCCCCCTCCTATGCTTATGAGTTCAGATTTAAAGAAAATTACCATCTAAAACATAAAAATCATAAAAGCGTACAACTTTTTGCTTGGTTTTACACTTCATTATGAGTCATTTCCTATATCCTTAGGTACTTTTCATAGATTTTGATTGTTTTTACTACAATTTCTCTAAAGAGTTACACAATTTATTCAAATAAATTATGAATTTTTTTCTATTGTTTTCTTGCAATAAACTATGTATGTCTGTGAATTTTAAGCAATTTTGTGATTATTTCCTCAGGAGAGTTTTCTTGATGTGGAAATCCTGGATCAAAGTACCTGAGTATTTTAAAGCATTTAACATGAAGTACTGTTTTTTGTGTGTTTTTTCAAAATTTGTGTTAAACTTGAGTATTAATCATTTTTCTCCAAAGTGAAAAGTTATCAAGTCAACTGCTTTTCTGCTTAATTATAATTTTTGCTTTTATACATATTACATTAATTTTTGTGTTTTCTTTTATTTTCAGTTTTTTAACTTATTTTTAATTGACACAAAATATGACATGAAAATTACATATAGTGATGTGGTACCATGTCATGTTTCGATGCATTATGGAATGCTTAACTTTGGTGAGCATATTTATCTCTCAAACATTTCTCATTTCTTTAGGGTGAGAACATTCAAAACCTTTTCTTCTAACCATATGAAACACAGCACATTATTAAGATGTATAGTTGCTCTACTTTGCAATAACACATCAGAGCACATTGCTTCCCTCTGACTGTGACACCCTATCTCGTCCTCCTTCCATTCTCCCCAGCCTCAGTAAGCAGATTCTACCCTCAATTTGCATGAGAGTACTCTTTTTATACTCCACATATGAGTGAGATCAAGTAGTATTGTTTCTCTGTGCCCTGCTTTCTTACTTAACATAATAATCCTTAGTTCCATCCATGCAGTCACAAGTAACAAGATTTCATTCTTCGTGCTTGAATAATATTCTACTGTCTTAATGGATTCACAAGTTCATTTTTATTGTTTCTCTAGAAACATCGCTAACTAAACAAAACATCTCACTTTACCTAGTAGCTCTATTTTATAATAAAGGAAATGGACTTGGATAAATAATTCCCAAAGGTCACAGGACAAGCAGATTATGAAATAATTGTGAGTCTCCCGATATCATGCAGGGATTAAAGGACAGATATGTCCCTCCTACATGAGCACAAATCTGTAGACTTGTCCTGGAGTAAGAGCATCCCTATTTCTCTCCCTGATCGCTTAATGTAGAGGATGATTCTGTGGTGGTACTGTTTTCTGTTTTATTTTCTCCGCAGCATTCAGCTGATAGCAAAGCTTCCTTATAAATTAATACTAATTTCTAGTGTTATTTTATAAGAAAAGTTGTCAAGAAATCCTCCTCACAATAGTATGCTTACGAATGAGTCTTGTGGCTGTTACAGAAAAGTTTGGAGAAACTATCACCTCTGCTTTTGTAGGAAACATCTATGTATCAGAGGAGTTGAGTTTATTAAATTTTAATCAAGTCATTTTATTCTACTCAATATTCATAGACTTCACTTTTATTTTATTGAAGTCCAGTTATTTTCATGTACTTGGTTTGTCATAGTCTGTGACTAGTATAGTATCTCCCATTTAACACTTTTTTACCTATAATTTCCTGTGCATAATATGAACAATGCCTTCCTTCTCTATTTGTATTTATTTACTTAATCTTTGCCTTTTCTTTCATTTCCAAAGTTTCAAAGTAATTTGGTCTTAATTAAGAATTTCATATGTAGTATTAAGTGATTTGGAGATCTTTTTCTTTTTAGTACTCAAGATTAATCCATTCGCATTTATTTGGTTACTAACGTGATTGTATTTACAATTGTTCTGTGGTTATAGGCTTTTAGTTTTTATTGTTTTTGTTCTTTCTTCCTTTCAAATTTCCCAAATGTAATGATCTGATCTAAGACTTTGGTTGCAACACTTGGAAGAAACCCCCATTCTTCAGTAGAGAATCTCCAAGGCTTTCTGAGATCTGGTTCTATTTGTCTCTATAATGTCTGTGCATCCTGCAGCCACCCCACAAGGTCCAGTATGAATGTTTGACCTGTTTCAGCTTCCTCACTCTACAGAATTTCTCCCTTTGGATTTACTTTGATTCTTCTTCCCTTATCCATAAAGATTTCTCTATGTTTTTCACTTGGCTAAATTTTACTGCCTTTCTCAGAACCCTTTTGCCACCATTCCCTCCAGAATGTTCTAAAATACCCACATAAATATCTAGTGTATTCTCATAACATCTTACATAGCTTACATAGCTCTATCAGAATCTCTTGCAAGAGGAAGTTTTAAAATTATAATCAAGTGACTGTCAGGGGCTGCCTGTTTATAACTGTAATATTTCTTCATGAAAGACTTAGCAATTTACTAATATAAATGTAAGGCTTTCTTTTCAAGTAAAAAACAGCTGCTGACATTTGGGCGATATGCTAAACGGTTCTGTCAATTCAGACAAGGGACTTGGCCGTAACAAAAGCCAGGAACACAGGGCAGCAGTGACAGCCACTTGTATGGGTGCATAATGAACAGCGTCCTGCATTCACAGGGACGGATTTGGATTTGGAAGGCCACTTGTACGCTGAAACAACGTACTGAGGCTCATAGAGGCGGTATTCTACATTATCCTCAAATAACTCCACTCCACTTAGTCAGCAATCACTCTAACAGTCACCCAGTCACTGTGCCAGAGGTGAGTAGCAAGAAATTACACCCAGCCAAAGCTCAGCTCCAGGATAAACAACGAAGCCCTGAGAAGCCCTCTCTTACTATTTCATTCGCAGTTCGGCCGTGGCTCAGAGCATGCCCTTAGCTTGAAACCACGTTTTTCAAAGCAAAGGTCCACGAGCTGTATCACAAATGACAGGTGACACTGGACCCTCACAGAAACCCACCTTAGGACCCCAGCTGTTTCAGGTAGGTGGTGCCTACACAGGCCACATACGCGTGCCTGTATGCACTGATTTCTTCACAACATCAGTACAACAGACTCTCACAAAACTCCACCCCACACAGGGGGGAAATGATTGGAAAGGTCTCATCAATGCACCAAACCCACACAAGGGTGCTGCACTGACATCACCTTTCACTGCGTGATTCCCGCTTTGCAGAACAACAGTGAGAACTCGGTACCTTTCACAAAAGTGAGAATAACTGTGAAAACGGACACAGAAAGAGTAAGAAAAATGGATGCTTTGGCAAGGATCCATCTCAGAGGACAAGAAGTTACAGACGATCAACAGAGATGAATGGGAGCAGGAGACAAAGCCCCCAGTCACACCGTGAGTACTCTCTGAACAGAAGGAAATTTAGATACTGCAGGGAAACTTGTGCTCACAGAGACCAATCAAGGCTGGCATGGTCCTCATATCTATGAGCAGAAAGATCTCTCTCTTCCTCCAATGTTGGCATGATTGTTTTGGTTACAAGTGACAGAAAGTACAGTTCAAACTTGTAAGAGGAAGAGGTAAGAGAAAGGAGACAGAAAGGAAGGCAGGGGGAAGTGAAGGAGTAAATGGAGGAGAGGGGAGAAGGAGAAAAGAACAAAAAGAGGAAGAGGAAGAGGAAAAGAAGAGGAAGAAAAGCAGGAGGAGGAAGAGGGAGAGGAGGAGGAAGACAATAAGAAGAATGGAGGAGGATGAAAAGGAGAAAAAAGAAAGGGAAAAAAGAGGGAAAGGAAAGGGATGAGAAGATGGGATCATTTAGCTAGAAAGTTGAGCATGTAATTCAGCGCAGGGACACAAATGAAATCAGTGTGGCTTAGAGTTACCTGACTCACCCTTAACTAGGATTTCCTTTGTGTCATTTCCACTCTGGGACAAGCCTTCCCTTTGAGGAACCAACACTTTCAAGAGTTATATACTATATTCCCAGCAGTCTCCAAAAGAAAAGCATTAGTTTCCTCCAATGTGTCCAAGACACTTGAAACTCCTTGGTTTGGATTTGGCTATCGGGACCTTTTGTACATACCTGGAGCTTGCTCCAAATGGATACAGAGAAGTTTCCCCAAGTAGTAAAGGAATTGCTTTGAGGTGGATTCTAGAAAGGCAAAGAGAAGAGAGAAAACTCTTAATCAGATCTGAGGATGAACTGACAGAAATGATTCATCCCTCAACTGAATCCTGGTGACAGCACCATCTTCATCTCTGGAACTTTCTAACCTCTCAGGACTTAGCAGGGATTCCAATCACAGGATTCTACCCACAAGGGTGAACTTGTGACTTAAGTGAGCCAATTGGGTCCAGTCTCATGGAAAGTTCAATCTTTGGGTCTCAGATACAAACCGTGGTTAGAGCTGGGCCTTCTAATGGAGTCATCCAATGACATAGCCCCCAAAGACTAAGAGAGTGTGAGTTTTGGATATTAGATACCCAGCAATGCTTTGGTTTCATTTTTCCAGATGTCTAATTGCTCAATTATTCTCTCCATACTCCTTTTATGTACATCTTCTTTTTAAAATTTTTTTTGCTTACATTTGTCAGGACCAGTTCCTAATAAGTGCCACATGGAAGACTGACTACAATTAAGTTACTTTTAGAGACTCTCCACAAAATTCCATGATATTCTAAACATCCAGGACTGAAGTTAGGGTTGCATTAAAATCAGTGCCTGGATGGTAGTGGATGAAGAAACAGCTATATCTGTGGTAGAAAGAGAACTTTGAGAGTGTGCAGTCTCCAAATGCACCAGTTACTGACTGATTTCAAACCATACTTGGGCCTTGGATTAAAACTTAACTCATCAGGAGCAGGCAAAGCTATTGCTCATATTTCCATTCATACAATCACACTTGCATGGATTCAATGATTTGTTAAGAATCTGTTTTATAGCAGGCATTGGGAAATGCACTGTAAACACCATCAACTGGCTTAGAATAGATGCCCCTTAACTTGACAAGAAGCATCTAAAAGCAAAAGAAAAACAAGCACAGCTTTATTAGTCACCTGGGCAGCTAAAATCAACACAAATTTGTTTTCTCCTGCTCTTGCTCTTCCGGAGAGCAGAAGTCTGTCAGGCTTTAGGATGCCAGCATGGCCGTGCTCCTTCTGAGCTTTCTAAGCGAGACTCCTGCCTTCTTCCTTTCAGCTGCACTGTTCCTCGGCTTGTCGTCACTCCTCTCAAACCTCTGCCTTCACAGCCACATCACTGTCTCCGCATGCCAGTGTGTCTTCTCCTCCTGCAAGGACAACAGTTATTGGAGTTGGAGCTTATGCTAAATTCAAGGTGATTTCAGTTTAAGATCCTTAGAACAGCATCTGCAAAGACCACCTCTCTACACAAGGTCACATCCTAAGATCCCAGTGGTCATGAATCTTAGGATGACACTATTCAAACCAATACACAATTTACATACAATTACAAGCTGGAAGATAGTGACAAAAAGAAAAGGTATGTGGTTATATGAGCATATCTGAAAGGAGTATGAGCCAGCCTGCTGGTGCAATTGTTTCCTCTTGCTTGGTAACAAATGACCATAAACAAAGCAGCTTAAAACAATATCCACGCATTCCCTCAAAATTCTATGGGTAAAAATACCTGGAACAGCCATGGATTTTTCCTCCAGGACCTCAGGAGATTAAAACCTTTGGTCAGGCTCATTTCTAGTCTGCAGACTGTGAAGAAAATCCACTCCCAAGTCCCATTCTGATTGTTGGAAGACATCCATTCTTTGCAGTCATAGTACTGAGGTTTCTATTTCCTTGCTATGGATTTCAATTGTTTTTATCCCAAATTCATATGCTAAGGCCTTAATATCCAGTGGAGCTGTAATTGTAGATAAGACCCATAAGAGTTAATTAAGTTTAAATCAGATCGTAAAAAAAAGTATCTTACATCTGATAGGATTGGTGGCCTGATAAGAAGAGGAAGAGACATTCTGTTTGCCTGTCAAGTGCAGAGCCCATCCATGCGTAAGTGGGAGTCTGCAAGCTATCAAGAGAGCTTCACAGAGATGGACCCTGCAAGACCTTGAGCTGGAACATCCAGGGAAAATAAAATCCATGCTGCATCAGCCACCCAGTCATGATATTTTGTTATCGCGGCCTATGAGGATTAATACACAGACTGACTCTGAGGGACACTGACCGGCTCCTAAAAGTCTTTGTGTCACATGGCTGACTCCATCTTCAAAGCCAGCAACACTGAATCCCTTTCATGATTCAAATCTCTCTCATTTCTAAAATCTCTTTCCTCCAGAAAAGCCCAGATTCTTTTTAGGGTTTTCCTGATTGCACCAGGTTCACCAAGGATAATCTCTCCATGATAAGGTCAACTGGTGTGGGGTGTTAATTGTATCTGTAAAATCTCTTCACAGCAGTACCTAGATTGACTTCATCGAATGACTAGGAGAACTGTGTATACCAGGGACCTTTTTGGGGTTTTCCTGGAAGTGGGAATCAGGAAAAGTTGGTCTAAGTTGGAAACAGTGGAGTTGGTGACCATCGAATATCTTAGCTAGGTAAGGAGCTCAAAAGAATTTTGTAAGCAGGATAAGCATGAGAGAGAAGAGAAATGTTTTCATAAAATTTAAAGGAGGCTCATGAGGGAAAAACACAAAGAGTGAGAGCAAGAGTGGGGTGAAGTGGACACAGGCTGTGCCAGGTGGTCCAGAGCCACGTGAGGCACAAGACACTGTGGACATATAACACTGGAGTGTCCCCTCTGCAGACAAGGCCACAGCTATATGCCACAAGACAATTACATGCAAGCACCCAGAGAATGTGTGACTGTGACCATCAATCTTGGTATGTCAGCTTCCCTAGATTAAGAAACACTGAAGAGATTAGTCAAGCGCTCTCCAGGGTATGTCTGGGCGGGTCATGGAGGCCTGACCTGATAGTAAATGTCACCCCTCCCCCATTCTTCTCTGGCACTTTCCCCTTGCTCTGCTTGCTGAGTACCGTGAGCTAAGAGGCTTCATTCTTCCACAGCCTTCCGCCATGATGCTCCTGCCTTGGAGTTGGCCAGTCGTGCACTGAATCTCCTAAACTGGATTAAACTTTTCCTCTTGCCAATTGTGGGTGTTAGGTATTATGTCTTGGTGGTAGAACAACTTAACTAATATAATTGCTCTGAAAAAGACCAAACCAATGGGAGTGATATTCAAAATATTCCATTTTCTATCAAGCAATGACACTACATGTCATGTTGGAAAACATTCCTTTCTTTAGGTCTAGTTGAATTAGCATAAACCCTCTGCCAACTTGTTGATAATTCTAACAGAAGTCCAAGGGATTCTAGGGAAGCAACAGTGGAGAACCATTGTTAGGATGATCACATAATTTATCAGCCAAACTAGAACAGTTTTGACAGTAATAGGAGGGTATTATATCAGTACTCTGGGACAACAGTTGTAAAACCAGATTTCCCTGGCTAAATCAAGAATCATATATGGACTCAGTCTTCTGTACCACAAGAGAGTGATTATTTTAAATAGAAAAAAAAGCTTTTTAATTTTTAATAAAATAGAATTTTATCTGTGCATGTGAAACACACACCAACCCTGTGTGACACAAAGTTAATAGACTTAAGTTTAGTAACTAATACAGAGCTAATTGTCACTTTAGGAAATTATTCTCACACCTCAACTTCCCTTCCTTAAAAGTAAGCTTGTAGTTATATCTATGTTAATTCATTCTATGTGAATTCCAACTAAATGGCTTTGTAAGTAAGTGTTTCTTTCTTGGTAACTGTGTAAATTTCAAAATCTTTCCGGTGACTTTACATTGCAATAGTGCTGGAAAGAAATTCAATAAGACAAATAAAAATTCCTGAATGAACAATAGTAAGAACTATACTTCTGGCACCCATATGGTCAGAGTCCGAAGTTCTTTAATCCCAGGGACAAAGCCTGGGCTGTGACTTCACTGCCTGTATGCAAAGGTTGGTTTTTGCAGGAAGTTGGCCAGCTGTTGTTTAGTTCTGCTTTGAGAGGAGAAAATCTCAACTCATTCCACTGGAGTACGTGTTCCACCCTTCTCAATTTATCAGCATTTTACCAGTTCCTCAGAGAATTCCTCAAATCCCGTCATCCCTGGGAATTCCTGTCTCATGACACCAGCCGGTGACACTCCCTTAAGAGATGCATTTTATGCCTTTTATGTACATCACGGGATTGGGTATTTTATCACATAACGCGATGTTCAGTAAATTCCTATTTTTGTAAATGTCCCATTTTTGTGTGACTTCTCGCAACCAAATCCTCAAGTATAACAAATTGGGCTAATGAGCTTGAACCTCTCACTTTGGGGGGCTCTCATTGCTCCTAGGACCAGATGGTGAAATGTCTGCGTGTCAGAGATGAAGGAAAAGGGCTGCTAACTGATTAGAAAGGAGACCTGAGGCCACGGAACACTCATTTGGTGAATCTTCAGGACCCTGCAGGTAGCAGGCAAATAACAGCATACACCTTCCACATTCACCATTAGAACATTTAGATCCTTCCTCATAGTCCCCTCTTCCTCCTCTTCCTCCTACCCTCCTCATTTTTTCCTTCTTCTCTCCCTTGCACCACCTCCTTCTCCTGAAGTAGAGATTGAATCCAGGGCCTTCACACTTTTATATTCCTAGTCCTTTTTAAAAAAATATTTGGAACAATATCTCCCCAAGTGGCTAAGTTACCAGACTGGGCTAGCCCTTCTGATCTTCCTATCTCAGGCTCCTAGAATCCTGGAATTATAGACATGTGTCATCCTACCCAGATAGATTTTCCTCCTTGGGCATTTAAACCTACCCTTAAAGTTCATCTTCAATAAATCCTAAGCATTGTGCAGAGATCACTTCATTCTGGTACCTTATGCTTTCCGGAATATCCCTAAGTATTGCAGCCTCCAAATGTCTAAAGTAGGTGTTGGGAAAATGCTGCTGTAAACGAGCAGATAGAGAATATCTTAAGCTTGCAGGCCAGATGTTCTCTGTAGTAGTCACTCAACTCTGCCTTTATGGCAAAAAAGCATCATGGATAATATATAAACAAATGACCACGGCTTTCCCCAATAAAACTTTATTGGCAAAAACATATGACAGGCTGGACATAACCTATGGAACATAGTTTGTTGATCCTTGATGTAAACTCAAGTTAATTTATATCCTCTCAGTACATATGCACATCTAATACAAACTAGCTGATTCATGAAATGCTTTAATTTTGCATTTCTCAACCTCTCGTCTTTCCTCCCTATAGTAGGTCCCTAATCTTTAAACAATAGTAAACACAAATTTTTCATACATTCAACCTCATCAGAAAAATGTAGACTTTTCAATCCTTAGTTCATATTTTCCTATTGCTGTAAACTTTAATGTATCTTATGAAGGAAAAAGTAATACAAATAATTTTTATCTCTGGAGAAATCTGAAAATACAAACATATGTAGAGAAAATTGTGAGTTCTGAGCATCTGTTGCAGCATATTAGTAAAGGATACAACCCCATTTCTACTGACTTCATTCGCCAAATGTTTGTTGCTTGATCACATAAGAATTCATGTGAATGAAGGCATTTGTGTTGCTGGGTTTCTCTTTTTACTAGCTCTTTTCCCACCATGCTGGATTTACTGGCCAATCTGAATTTCTTTCTGAATCAAAGTAGGTTGCATGGTTTCTAGATTTCAGTAAGTTCCTAGTATTACCAGATGAGCAAGCAAACGTTGGCTCTCTGCTGGACTTCCGTGGGCTGGGGAGCTTTCACGTTTTTGTTACCTCAGTGAGAGTCTAAGAATCTGGGTGAATTGCTGTTTCCAAATTTTCCCTTTGCCCAACCATCTGAGAGATTTAAGTCTTCACTTTAGGGATATTTCATTTAAAAGAAATGAAAAGAAGTTCCAAGGTTGCTCATCTGGAACCCTGACAAACTAGTGGTCTTCATACAGTATCTGTCTCCTCTATGCCACCCTCGTGGGTCTATGCATTTGTTTATTTGTCTTTCCCTCCAGCCATTCAACTCCATTTCTACCATTTTTCTCCCTCACATTACCCAATTCTTGTTAAGATGATTTTCTCCCTACTCCCAAACACGGCCCCTCCACTCTAACAAATTTTCCTCAAAAACTTGGCTGTGTTTAGCCTTTTGTCATATTATGCATGTGTTCAAACTCCCTATAATGATTAACAGTCAAGGTTCAAGCAGAGTTTATGGAGAAGCAGGAGCTCGCCTAGTAACATGTTGTTGTAACAGCTAACGCACTACACAAAGAATTCTCTCCTCACTACATTGCTTCCTCACTACGTCTGCTTAGTTCCAGGGTCAAGGTTGAGACAGCCTTTGATAATCCACACATATCTGCCAGCCAGTAAGCAGACCAAGTCCGGAACCTAAAATCTCAGCACCTTCAAACAGAAAGCACCAAGGCCCGACTACACTGAATTCCCTCTAAGAAAAGTGGTGCCGAGGTCAAACGGGTTCTCCTTTAGACTCAGAGAATCTTAAACTCCCTTAAGAGACACAGAAGAAGTTGTAGTATGGAAAGAATTCCATAAATAACAGTTATTAAAGTGCCAGAAAATAGTTAAATGATAGTCATACAAAACAGAGCCCGTGTTTAAATTTTGAAACAAGCCGCCGTCACCTTAATAGGAAAAACATGTGTTTGCTAAAACCCATGGGCCCAATTTCTGTTTTCAATGAAAACCTAGAATTTCTGGTTAGGTCAATGAAGCCTGTGTGTGGGGCAGAGGGTGAATATTCTCGAATAGTAAAGAAGCTAGAGATAGACAGAGGAGTAAAGGTTTCAGGGAGAGGTTAGGATCTGGAATGCAGAACAGCTTGGGCCCGGCCAGCACCCACCATACCAGGATAACCACTGTACCTGGCATGAAGAGCCAGTAACTGTTCTGATAGGTCAGTGTTCATGCGCTGTGCTGTATCATTTTTAATATCATAACTAAGGAGGAGTATCCTAAACACCCTCAGCGCACTGAAGCCCAATCAAATGGACCGCCAATTTAAATTTACCAGCAAAGATCTCAGAACTTTTTTTTAAATTATTACAGCTTTGTAATGCAACTGGAAATCTGGGATTGTGATGCCTCCTTCTTTGACCTTACTACTCAAGGTTGCTTGGACCATTCTGTGTCTCTTCTAGCTCCATATGACTTGAGGGAATTATTTTTCCCCTGCTCTGTGAAGAGTGCCATTGGCATTTTGACTGGAACTGCATTAAATTTAAGTACCATATTGGTAATATGACTAGTAGGACAAAGAGTTTCTAACATCACTTTGTAAGGATGATGTATCTTATTCCCCTTCTGACTCATAATCCATCATCTTCCATTCACATTTTCACTTAATAATCAAGAAAAAAATTACAGATGGATGGTGAAATCCTAAGAAACATAAACATTTCTTTATATTAGTTCAAAGGAAGAAGGTAGGTTGGAGTAAACTCTGTAGGCATCGTTTCACTTTGGTGTAATAGTCATTAGCAAATCATGCCATGCAATGACAGTCTACTTTTTAAGAACTGAATTATTCTAAGAAGGACACCAAGCCTCCAGGCTTTTAGGGTTCCTTTGTCTCCCATGCCTGCTCTTCCAAACACATCCCTGAGCACCTCAGAAGTCCTATTTCCTGTCACTTCCTCTGGCTTCCCAATGGAAATTTGCTTTCCTCTGCTTTATTCTTGTTTGTCATGCCAAACAATGCCAAACATCATCTTGCACTACAGTTGCTCAGAAAGGCATTTCATTCTAGTAAAATGTAAAGGGGAAATAATGTCTTATCTAATTTTTATTTTATTCCTAAAGCCAATAATAACCAGAATATAGTAGGAGTTCAATAACTGTTATTGAATAAAGGAAGAGATTAATTATCTTCTGTTTGGAATTTTGTTGCATTGAAGCATACCAAATAATACCATTTTCCCAAGATAATGGTGTCACTAGATTGTCAGGCAAACGTTTTTTGAGCATAGAGGTGTCACTGGACTTTATGGCCAGTTATCCTCCGAACATTGTAGCTCTTTTTAGTGGTTCACTTCTAAGAATTAGGCACATAATCCCACCAGTCCTGAAAGTAATATGCTTTTTCATATAGGAGGAAAGTAATATACTTTTTCATATAGGAGGAGCACTTGTTTTAATAAGTGTTACAGCCTCTAAAGACTTCAGACCCTGCACATCTCAATCGAAGGGACTTGTCATAGCATACAAACCATATAATTGCCAAATGATAGTGTCCTATTCAAGAAAAAGGAAATATTCTAGTGCTGACCAACTCTTGTCTCTGCACTAATATTTCTAACAGATGACTAGAACCTTTCTCGTTTTCACAATATGACTTAATGTGTCATGCGTTCCTTTACAATAAAAAGATTTTTAAACTTGTATATGATGTTTTGCCAAGCTGATAGTTTGACCCTTTTACAACTTCTTGCTTTATTTGTTTTTTGTCTGTCTGCACTTATAGCCTAGGATTAAATGTGAGACCTTTCAAATAATTGTTCTGAGCGTTCTTTTAAATTTCATTTATTCTTAGCAATTTGAGAACTTAGCATCTTATAAGGTAAGCCTAAGATCTCATAACACTTGCCTAAGTCAGTCTGAGGCAGAGAGAAATAAACAGAACCCTGCATTTTGAGAGTGTTTTAAAACAATTTTCCTCTTCAACAACTCCAAAGCAATTATGCTGAAAATATCCCTTACCTCATGGGGTGTGCATTTATGTACAAATCCTGAAGGGAAAAATCTTTAAAAACATAATATGCCAAAACAACAACATATAATTTTTATAGTAAGTCATACTGAATAATCAACCATTCTTCCAGACATAATAGAGTAAGATTGTTTTCTTCTACAAATAAGACTTTGCTTCTAAAAGAAGCTTAATGGTAATTCCATGATGAAAGAAATAAAACCAGCCACTTTTACATACATGAAAAATAATTTTGAATGAAAATGTTTTGAGATATATCTTTTTAATCATTCAGCTTCTGATTTTGCACAAGAGGTAGAAAAGCTCATGTCAGGTATTGAAGGTACGATTAAAATATACAGGATGCAACACAGTCATGGTTTTAATAAAATTATACTTAATAAAAGTTACACCTCATGAGTAAATACAAGATAATTCAAAACTAATGATAAGATAAAAGATTTGTACGAGGCAAGTAAGCAGCAAGGATAGTCAGCTAGTGTGGACTAAAGCAAAGGAACCTCCACAGCGATTACAATGAAATTCATTTTTCTTATATACATGGAGTTCATTCTGACATACAAGTCAGGCAGTCACCAAATCATCTTGACCAAAATAGAATCTGGCTCCAAAATCTAACATGGTAGCTATTAACCCAAACTGCATATGAGATAACTGACTGCTCATAAATAAATCTTTGGCATTTGCTTTTAAAACCAACATCCAACAACAAATAAAATCAGATATCCTCCTGGCTGCAAACATTGTCTCTTTATCTAGCCATCTTTAGTCTTCTAGTTTGGAGCTACATTATTCAAGATTTACAGTCTTCATTGAGCAGACTTTTGGATATCTGAGATCACCTGCAGCCTCACTTCTTATCCCCAATTTTTTTTTATCCCTCTTGTGTATTTATAATGAAGAGTAGAAGAAAAAATTTTCTTTTCATCATTTGATAATGATGACTGTTTCTTAAAACGTATCTTCTGTTATTTTTACCTTTACTACTATTCTGCTTGTCAGATGTATTTTCTGAGACTCAACTAATTACGTTTCAGCAATCAGGAGTCCTGTGGAATGCTTCACTGGACTGCAATCCTAGTAATGCTACAAGGACTACTCACACTGAATGTTCTTGTAGGGAACTTTTCCATAGGAAAGAATCTGAGAAATTCTGCCATACATGAAATGGACCTCACTTGGTTTTATCTGCTATCTTCTGAGCACTTTGACCATACAGTACTTGGTCTCTCATTTTAATTAGTCTATTTCATCCATCTTCTTCTTTTGCATAGCACGATTTGTGTTTCCCAGGTGATATGCTGGCAAGCACTGGTCCCCACTGGTGCCAACTCCTCAGGTTCGATGCCAAGCATGCTTCTCCCCTTCTTCCAACCTCTGCTTCCCAAATTAAAGTCCAATCAACTACTTCTGCCAAATAATCCCTGCAGAATGAATATTCTTCCAGGATTTAGGTGAGGCATCTTGATTTTCACTTTCCTGATTTTCCAGATTCAATTTCTCAGCAAGGCTTATTTTTCTTTTGTATTAAATGATTCCCTGGACCACCGTTCCCCACTCCTTCTCCTCCCTTTCAGTACAGCCTAATGGGTACTGTGACAGTGATCCCAGGGCAGCTCCTTTGGTCTGCTCCTCTCCTGGAGTGTCAGCTCTTCCATATGCTTCACTGATGTCCCCTCACTGAGAAATCATACTTTCACTACATTCCTACCTGGATAGTCAGTGCTGCAAAAGATTACTTCTTTAGACAATTAGAGAATTTAGAGAGTAGAGAATGATTATTCTCTAATCAAGAGGCACAAGGGCTGACCTGGGCATCCCAGGTAGATTACTAATTTCTTGATGCTTATCTCTTTTATTTTCTACATTTCACAAAGTGTGGCCCATGGTTGGGAACATCTATGTTATGGCAGACAATAGTTGGGTAAAAACACTCCATGCAAAGTCAGCTGGGCTGGAACATGAAACACTCTCACTCAGTGTATTTTCCTTATTTCTAGACAAGTGGGCTTCACCTCCATGACTGAGCTACACTGCTGGGCAAGATCACACCTCAGAGAGCAGAGACCAGTGATTGGTTCAAAATCAGTACACCTCAGAGGTTTCTCACGAGAACAACCCGACAGACAGCACAGCTAGGCCTCAAGTTCCTCAAAGGCAGTAACAACCTCCAAAGTGGATAGTAAAGCTAAATCTAGAACCAGAGTTGAGGGCTCCAGGAGTTATTCTGGGAGATGCAGGGTGATCCTTAGCTAATTAGCGTGTAATTTATAGACTTTTTTGGAAGACAGCACCGGCATTGCTCTTATTGAGGTTGATCCTTGTCATCCTTGTCTGTTCCCAGGATCCTCGTTACTCCCAATCCTAAGCGTCTATGTCTGACAGCAATACTTTTCTTCTAAGCCATGGGCCTCTCAGCCCAGAGAACAGTAGCAACTTCTCCTCTCTAGAAGCCTCTTTTTCACAATTTTTCTTAGCAGTGAGCATTTGCAAGCTAATAACTGCTCTATGAACAAAGTTTTGACAATAACTGTGTAAGAAACATTGCAAGTTGTTTGAACCTTTATATTGAAATACTTTGGCTTGTTTTAACTCAGAGAGTATAATTTACTTAAAACCATCACCATTCTATAATTACATAGAGAAAAGAACTTCATAATTAAAAATGACCATTCAAGTTCAAGTTAATCATGTTCTCGAAATTTTCTCTGCCTTGTTATTCCTCCCAAGAAGTTTATTCCCCTACTTATTTTGGGCTGAGAATTGTCCCAAATGATAGAAGAGTAATGCTTAATACAAAACAGTCTCAGTCTTTAATTCACAATCAAATAAAAATGTCATGAAAGAAAACACAGCAGAGGAAGGCATGGTGAGACATGCCTGTAATCCCAGCTGTTTAGTAAGGCTGGGGCAGAAAGATGACACATTAGAGGATGGCACTGACCACTTAATAAGACCGTGCCACCTCCCCCCTTAAAAAAATAAAAAGAGTTGGAGGAGTACCCAGTGATGGAGTGGTCCTGGGTTCAACTTCCAGTACCTCAAAAGAAAATTCACAACAAAGTACAGGTCCATCAACAAACGGTAAAAATGTTCAACCACTTCTGATGTACAGAAATTCAAATTCTGTGGCTCTACCAAACGAAAGTGTTTATTTAAATCCTTAATAAAGATGTACAAAATGTCCTGAGTACTGTAAGCACTGGGATGACTACTTTGGGGGGCAAGCAGAGAAAGCTTGGAAAACCTTTTCCTAAGGTGACATGAAGAGGAATGAGAATTATTGAGAGCAAAAAACCTTAAATGTTGAAGTCACAACATTTCTATCAGTCTGGCTGACTTCTGGAGGTGAATGGAAAGCAATGCAACTGAGTAGGGGAGCAGAAGACAAGGTTTTGCGAGTACTGCATACTGTGAAAGGAGTTTTCACTTTATTCCAACCTTAAGTAGAAGTTCACTGAGGGATCTAAGCAGATGATTAGTATTAGCAAGTATGTATGTAAGATATTCTTATAAATAATATGCTGAATCAAATGAAGGTGACTGGAAATTGAGAGAGTGAGGAGTCTCTAATCAGGAAAAGCAAAATGAAGATCTTAACTGGGAAAAAGCAAAGAGATGATGTAAATGTGGGCAGTGAAATTTGGCAGAAGGAAAGGGACAGATACTCCAGTAGGATTTAAGAAAAGGGCCAATTGCCAGTATTTACTGCCAGGCAAGAGGTGGAAGAAGTGAAAAGAGGACTCCAGGAATGAAAGAAAAAGGTCCAAGGGTGAATCCAGGTGAGGTCACTGCAAGATGTGGAAGATCCAGGCAAACTGAAATTATTTCATAATGATTAAGAACCCCAAGCTGGTGACAGGTGTGCAGCCAGCAAAGCTCAACACCCACTCAACTTCCATGGTCACGTGGCCATGGGGTTGGCCCTGATCCAGATTCTGAGGAAAGCAAAGGGGTGGAGAGTGGGTCCATTATGTAGGATTCATCAGACCCAGAAAATAAGAGACAGGGTGGCTATAGAGTAAATAAACTGAGATTGTCTTGCACACTTGATTTTGATCTCACAGTACAGTTCTGTAGAAAGTTAGTATGAAGCAGCAATTAAGCCAAGGACATTGGAATCAGACAGTCTTGGTTCAGGTCACAGATGTTCCACTTGAGGTCACAGATGTTCTACTTGCAAGGCATGAGATCATTGGCAACTTACCCAAATTTAATGTGCTTTTGTTTCCTCTTCTATAAACTTGACAGGTTCAAAGTAATCGACACAAATAATGTTTTAAAATTCTTAGTCTAGTACTTAGTGCATGTTTATGTAAGCCATTAATAAATAACATCCACATTATTATGGCCAGTAGACTGTTGATTGAATAACTCTGAAGCAATAAACTACAGTTGAAGAATTATCAGCACACACATGAGTGATTCAAGATGCTAGTGGTGATATAAAATAGATAGGAGACTAAAGACCCAAGGTAAAGGCTTTAGAATTGATGTCTGTTGGGAAGAGAACAAAGCAAGACAGAATGAACTCTGGCCCTTGCATGAGGAAAACTGTACACAAAGAAATGAATTGCTAGTGGTGGAATCTCATAATAGAATGAGATCTGAGACAAGCTTGTAAGGTGATAATTGTGGACAGGGTCTCCCAGCCAGGCAGTTATTTACTCCATCAATAGATCCCACAAGTTCTGCTTCCTTATATATGCTATTAAAATTCCAGATGTTTCTCCTTCACTCAGTTCATTCCTGTGCAATTTTCCAGCATGTTTACAAAATTATAAAAATCTGACTCTGCTTCCAAGAGAAAATGGTATTCGATTAGTTTTACAGCACTCCACAATCTCAGTGGCTTAGAGAGAGTTGTGCACTTTCCATTTCATCAAGAGTATCAAGTGGTGATTTGTTCATATTGCATGCAATAAATATCACTATTTAAAGGTTGGCTCCTGTATTGACATTCTAACTTATAACATAATCTTTAAATTGTAAGGTACATTTTAATGTGTTTTTCTGAATCCTATTAGTAGGCTGTGAATATATTCACTTTTCCATAGTAGAGAAAACGGAACAAAGATGTTTAAATGCTCTGCTAACCCTTTTAAGTTCACTTAAGTACATAAACTGGGACTTCATTCTGTAACTGAAATACTGTTTCTGCTTGATTTTTTTGACTATTCAAGTTTACAGTCATCTCTGCTCTTTAGTGATTTAGCATCTGGCTTCAGGTTATGTGATATTTTTCCACGAATAATAAAAAAATTAAGTTAGGTATCAGTTCACAAAATTCATAAACTTAATGGGAAAAGTTTGATAGGATTTGAGTAGTATTTTCCACCCAAGCACTGCAAGGGCCAGTGGCTAAGCAGAGTATGACCAAAAATAATAGGCAAATTGAAATCACATTGCTGAATCATTAGTACAGGAATGAAACAGATGTTTTAATTGATTTTATTGACAGCAATTCAAACCCACAGCACAGTCCCTCTGCCATGCTCCTCATCTTGGCACAGGAATTTGCCAAGGCAGCGAATAGCAGGCAAGAGCTCCTTCAATTTCTGTGCCCATTCTTTTCTCAGACCTTCTCCTGCTTCAGTTTTTCCTCCGTGAGGACAGCCCTGGCAACCTTATCTGCAAATTACAACTATGCCTCCGCGATTCTCTCTGACCAGTGCTTTCTCTCCATTTACCCTGTTTTCTTTTTCTCTCTGGGACTTACAATTCTGTAATATGCTTCACACTCGATTTATTTGTTGCTTGCCTCCACTGGGAAAATGTGGTGTTCACTACTGAGTTCTTAGCACCTAGAATAGTTCTGGGAGCAGAGTTAATACCCAGCAAATGAATGTCTGGTTTTCAAAATCTGAGAAAGCTATACACTTAATATTTCTCAGGGCCTAATTCAATGGTCATGCCACAGATCAGTTTTTCTTTCAGTCGCTGGGAACTACATTACACCAAATCTCCTTCCTTCTCCTCTTCAGTGTAGCAGAGTTTCTCTCTAACCATAAATACACACATGGGCCTCTTTATGCCTTTCTGTCCCTACTTGTTCAGATTAAATGCTGTGATCATTCATCATGATGTATTGATTGCTGCAACTTCCTGCGATAGCCTTCTATCTATTGCCAAATTATGCCCAAAACATTAAAATAATCCAGTAATTTTCCTTTTCCGATATTCCCATTCTCAAAGCAAACCTCTGCTGAAGAAAATCAGACATGTGATCAGATTGGCATCAAATTCATGATGTTCCATAGCAAAGAGATCATCAGAATCACACCAAGCATGAGGTTCTCTTTCCTCCCTAAAAAACTGTTACTGGGGTTTTTGCTCTCATTTGTTTTGGTTCTTACCTATCTCATAATATTCCATTATTGAATTTACTTGATTCATTGGAAAGGGCTCTTTCATTTTCCTTGGTCCATTGTACAATTCAATGATCATACCAATTCTTCACCAACCCTAACGTTCATATATATATATATATATATATATATATATATATCCATTTCAATATCTCGAAGACATTACAAACTTAATGCTTGATTTCCACCTGAAATTGTCACCCATTCTATCATTTTCTACCAGCTGAGAAAGCACCTGAACTAGGATGCTAGAGCATGAGAGATATGTGACCTACCTGCCTCCAACACTTCACTGAAAAATCAGTCAAAAAATGGACTTGTGAATGAGTCCCACTGACTGTAGAAAGAACACCTTCGGGAAGGAACCCTCTCTGCAGCTGTTCCAGTCTTCTGTTTCCTCCCTCCTGCGCTAATGAACAAAGTACTGTCTCAGGCTAGCATTTTCCCTGTCCTCTCTCAACAAGGACTTTGTTTCTTTAGCTATGTTTGCTCTTTCCTGTAACAGTGAACTTTCTACTTGATTGTTAGAATTTAAACAAATATATTGTACTTTCTTCTGTATTTTAAAAAAAGTTCCTTTGAAAAGCCACACCTATACATGCCAACTCCTTTCCCAGTTCCTTCCAGATTCATATATCTCATTTCCCATTCGGTCCTTACCTTCCTCAGCATGGACTTCGCCCTCATTGCACCTCTCTTCTGAAACTGTGATTGTTAATGCCCTGTTAGTTGTGTTCTGCCAAAATCAATGAACGCTTAGCCATCCTTCTCTGAAATTCTGAGAAGCTCTGGAGAACACTCCCTTCTTCCTAGAACAGTTTTCTCTTTTTGATTCTTCTCTTACTTCCTACTTGCCAACTAGTCTTGTTCTCTTTTGCCAGTACTATTTTCCCTCCCAAATCTGAAGGCTTATAATTAGATCCCTGCTCTGATTTCCACACTTGCT
>PVJX010009127.1:0-62342 GCA_004027295.1 Dolichotis patagonum
TTGTTCTTATCCTTGCATATGGGGAGCTCACACTAAATAACATAGCCAATCTTTTCAGAAGATGTGTAGTTCACTGGCTCCCACTTGCTAGGCGGGGGGAGGGGGGGACACACGGGATGGGGGACAGGACGACATGAGATGTCTGATTCTCAGCCCACATGCAGGCAGGATCACAGTCGCCCCCCAGAGACGGGAAGAGTTCCTTGTTCTCCTGGCACCCCAAGTCAACTGCACGGTGCAGGTCCCGATGTGCCAGGGTCTCTCTCCTTCGGGCTGCCAAAAGTCTGCCACACTCTCAGCTGCCCCCAGAGAGGGGGGTGGTTTCCTTGTTCTCCTGGCACCCCAAGTCAACCGCACTGTGCAGATCCTGAGGCAACAGGGTTTCTCTCCTCTCTCCTTCAGGCTGCCAAAAGTCGGCCACACTCTCAGCTGCCCCCAGAGAGGGGTGGAGCTCCTTGTTCTCCTGGCACCCCGAGTCAACTGCATGGTGCAGGTCCTGATGCTTCAGGGTCTCTCTCCTTCAGGCTGCCGAAAGTCCGCCACACTCTCAGCCGCCCCCAGAGAGGGGAGGAGCTCCTTGTTCTCCCGGCAGCCCGAGTCAACCACACGGTGCAGGTCCCGAGGCACCAGGGTCTCTCCCCTGCAAGCCCCCTAAAGTCCGCCATACTCACCTGCTATTTCTTTCTGATGAATTGACCATTCCATTTCCAAAGTTCTGAAATGGCCAACAGACCACAGAAAGAATTCTCTTTAGGCTCCTGTTTGAAACCAGCAGTTACAGCGATCTGCTGGCCTTGCTTCAGGGCCACAAGAAAGCATAAATTTCAAAGCTAGACAACCAGAGATCTTCACTATCTGTCATATTGTCTCTTGTTTTCTTCCAAATGGTTGTCCTTATCTTTGCATATGGGGAGTTCATACTAAATAACATAGCCAATGTTTTCACAAGATGTGTAGTTAACTGGCTCCCACTTGCTAAGAGTGGGGGCACGGGACAGGGGACAGGATGACATGAGATGTTTGATTCTCAGTCCGCACCCCAGCAGGCTCACAGCCGCCTCCCGGAGAGGGGAGGAGCTCCTTGTTGTCCCGGCACCCTGAGTCAACCACATGGTGCAGGTCCCGACGTGCCAGGGTCTCTCCCCTGCAGGCCCCCTAAAGTACGCCATACTCACCTGCTATTTCTTTCTGATGAATTGACCATTACATTTCCAAAGTTCTGAAATGGCCAATAGACCGCAGAAAGAATTCTCTTTAGGTTCCTGTTTGAAACCAGCAGCTACAGCAATCTGCTAGCCTTGCTTCAGGGCCATTATAATTATCTTTAAAGAATAAAAATGAAATAAAATATTTCCCGTTGAGTGAAACTACAGGTAATCATTGCCAGCAGCCACCTTCAAAAGAACTTCTGGAGGGAGCTCTCCTAATAGAACTGGTAATTGTCCGGTTAATGTTAATAGGCCACTTTCTCCCGAGATCTTTAACATGAATTTGACCATGAAAAGAAAAAGTATTTTCTGATGGGTTTTCAAATGTGTGTACATAGAACATGTAGATACCTATAACATGGAGTGGGGAGAGAAGATAAAGAAGCCAATATGTTGGTGTCCTAAAATTTGTATCCAAGGATACAGATGTGTGGAGGTGACATGGAGTCAGTGCCACTGAATAACTTAAGCCCTGTGTTGGCTGAGAGAGCCAGGTTTTGCTCAGCAGGAGGAAGCAGAATCAAAGCGCACTGCCCTCACCAGGCTTCCCACCGAACGGCAAAGCAGGGTGGGTGAACAGCTAAGGACTGACTAGTTTGCCACGCAGGACAGCAGTTACCACGAGTCGTGTGCTACCTGAGCCTGGGGTGGTGCAGGTGGGGAAATGTTTGAGCGTTACGCAGAGGATTGGTTGGAGCTGTGAGCGGGTCAGGTGATGCACATGGGAGGTGTGCTCCAGGCAAGCTGGCCAGCAGCCCCAAGGAACTAACAGGTCCTGAGAGACGGGCCCTCTGTGGTTCAGAAAGTCCTCCTCCCGATGTCAAAACTTGATGAGATACAGAAAATAAAACACAGTTTATATAGGTGGTAGTGAGGCTTAATGCACTCCTCTTAAAATGATAGACTGTTGAGTCTAAATGGACTGGGAAAATTAAGTATGTATATTGTAATCACTGTTGTGAACACTTACTATAAAGAGATATAGTTAAAAGGAGTAAGCAAATCAATACTAAAAGTGTATAGTGAAAAGTAAGTATAGTGGAAAAATAGATTGTGTAGGGAAAATAGGAATAACATATAGGGGACAAATAGAAAATAAAAACAAGTAAAATGGTAGATTTAAATCTAGACATACCAATTAAAAGACATTGTCAGAATGGATTAAAAACATAACCAGCATGGTGGTGCATGCCTGTAGCTCAGAAGACTGAGTCAGGGGGATTGTGAAGTTTGAGGCCAGCCTAGACTACACAGGAAGGCCCTGTCTCCAAAAAAAAAAAAAAATAAAATAAAAAAATACACACACACACGCACATAATTTAACACCAAACTATGGTGTTTTTAGGGAATTCATTTCAAAAATAACATATGTATACACTCAAAAGAGTACAACAGAGGCCAGAAATTTAGCTCAACAGCATAAGCACCTGACTGGCAAGTGCGAGGTCATGAGTTCCGTTCCCCGTACCAAAAAAATAAAAAATAAAAGAATACAGCAATATTTTAAAAAGAAGAAAAATGCACCATGTAAATATTAATCAAATGAAAGGTATAATAGCAATACTATTAGCCTTCAGAGCAAAGAAAATTATCAAAGCTAACACTAGCATGGAGTAATGAGGGTCATTGTGAGGAGGAGAGATTATGTAACAACATCAGATGTGTGTGTATTCCTAACTGAGCTGCAAAACTGCCGGACTGAAAGGAGAAACTGGTCAGTCCACAGTTGGGGTTGGAGACTTCAGCTCTCATTCTGAACAGTTGACCGTTAAACAGCAAGTCAGCAAGCCCCTGCGCCACACCCCCCATCAGGTTGTCAGAGCCCTCTCTAGAGAGTCTTAGCCAAGAGTAGCAGATACACTCCAGCACCCACAGAGCTGTCAAGGTAAAATCCCACCCCAGCCGTGAAACAGTCAGCAAATTGCAAAGAATTGAAATCATACAGGTTCTTCTGACCACAAAGTAATCAAAGTAGAACCAGTAATATAAAGATAACTGGAGACTGGAGAATATTTGAACACTAAGCAATGCCTTTTTTTTTTCCCCTCCAGAACATGGCTGTTTTAGAGTTTCTAGTTTTTTTGTAGTTGTGTTTAGGATTACATCCAGGGTCTCAGGCATATTAAACAATTGTTCCTCCATTGAATTGCCTCTCAAGGGAAGTTTTAAAAATTGTGTTGAATTAAATGAAACACATCAAGATACTGGGATACTGCTAAAGCATTGTTCAAAGAGACCTGTCTGTCTGTCTGTCTGTCTGTCTGTCTTTCTTTCGACAGGATCTTGCCATGTAGTTCATGCTGGTCTTGACTGGGGCTACAGGTGTGGGCCACCTGCCTGACCTGCCTGTTTTTTGGTGTTTTCAGACAGGTTCTCGTTATAGTTTTAGGCTAGTCTTAAACTCAGTAAGTAGCTCATGTTGACCTTAAACTCTCAGCGATCCTCCTGCGTCACCCTCTGGGTGCTGGGACAATAGGCCTGTGCCGCCACATCTGGCTCAAAGGGAAGTTTATAACACACAAATGTCTATGTTAGAAAAGAAGGCTTGAACCAGGGATGCATATAGCTCAGGGGCACAAGTGCCTGACTGGCAAGCACAAGGTCCTGAATTTGATTCCCAGTACAAAAAAGAAAAAAATACTCAACCTAAGCTTCTGCTTCAAGGAACCTAACATATGGGTGAAATACAGTGAAGCAGAAAGAAAGAAATATAAAAAAGATAGGAATGTATGTTATACTTAAACAGGAACAGAAAATCAGCTAAACAAAAATCCAGGGCTGAGGATATAGCTTAGGGGCATAGTACACCTACCTGGCAAATACGAGGTGGTGAGTTCAGTTCCCGGTACCAAAAACCAAAAACAAAATCCATTCTTTGAATTTAAAAAGTGGCAGATCTTGCTGGGCATGGTGGCACATGCCTGTGACCCCAGCACTCAGGAGGCTGTGGCAGGAGGATTGCCAGGAGTTGGACAACAGCCTACATAAGTGAGTTCAAGGCAATCTGCACTATATAATGAGACCCTTCCCCTAAAAAAAAAAAAAAAAGATGAATCTTTTAGCAACATGAGAAATGACAAATTACTGCTATCAAGGCTGAAACAAGATGCCGCTGTAATCTTCAGACATTTAAAAGATTAAAAAACGTAGTGCAACTGTGTGTGTAACTTTAACACTTTTAGTGGACTGGACTATTTCCTCAAAGAGGCAAACTGCAGTGATTCCTCTGTGTTAGGTAATTTGAATAGCCTTAAGCTATTGAGGAAATTAATTTTAATTTAAAAACTTCTATGAAAGACATCTCCAGGCCCTTGTGTTTAGCTGGAGAACTTTACAAATGTTTCAGAATGTTTCAGCAAGCCTGCAGCCGCCATATTTAAGACTTCCCTTGCGCATTCAGCAGGAAAGGCTGATTGGTTGTTACACTTTGGTTTAATGAAGTTGCATGTTACCAGCAAGACCAAACCCGGCTGTCCAGCAGCAGCGGCTTCCTGCTTCCCATGGGGGCTGCAGACTCCTGGTTCATCACCCAGCATCCTGTTTCTGGGTCTGGCTTCTCCGCAAAGTCGTGGTGCTGCCTGTGGGCCTCTCGTCACAGCGACCCAGCGGCCAGCGCCGCTGCGCCAGGCATGCACACATTACTCGGATGTCAGCTCTCCCCGAAGGTGGGCTTGCCACCAGCTGCAAGCGCGGTGCGTGCGGCGAGCTTCTGTTGACTGCTGGTGCGCAGGGCTGACTTTCAACAGTGCAATTTTGGGCAGTGTCGTTCTGATGTTAGTTGAGAGAATGGACCTGGTATCATAGGAGGCTCATTTCTCACAAATGTCTTTCTGAAGTTTTTCTCTGATGAGTGAACTAACGATGTTACTATTTAGTAAGCAAGATGCTGTTACCAGGACTTGGTGTGCTCTATGTCCTAATTCTCTCCAACTTTCTACAATTGCACTGTCTTTACATCTTCTACAGTTGAAGAACCTGGGCTTAGTAGACTAGATAACTTACACAGGATCACACCAGCGGTATTGTTGCCAGAGTTTGAGACCAGAATACCAACCAAAGTTGTAGAGCCAAAGTCGGTGTGTTAACAAATAAATCTCATTGTCCGAGCGCACTTGCCTAATCTGTCTTCCGGTTCTTCCCTGGCTCGAGCCTTCGTGAATACAGTATCTGAGAGTAGCAGTGCTTTTTAGCATTCTGTGGTTCTTTATACTTATGCTAGTGTCTATTTTAAACAATCTGGTATTCCTCCTTTTTTTTTTTTTTGATACCGGGGATCGAACTCAAGACTGTGCACGCGCACTTGCAAGGCAGGTGCTTATGCCGCTGAGCTAAATCCCCAGCCCATAGTATTCCTCAGGAAAAAAGACATGAAATTATATAGGGTACAGAGTCTGAGAAGCTGGAAAAAAATTCTGTTAAATAATCTTGTTCTTGCTTTCTTCTCTTTTCTTTTTTTTGTGGTACTGGGGATTAGAACTCATGACTTTGCGCTTGCCTGGCAAGCACTTGTTCCACTGAACTAAATCCCCAGCCCAATCTTCTTCTTTCCAAATGTCTTTAAGAAATCTGGAAACAAGAGGTCTGTGTTTTGTTATATCTGAAAACCAAGAATAATGGTAGCAAAGCAAAAGGACAAGGTTTGTTCTCCAAGTGGTCTTTCTTATTTTTAGATTATGTCATGGTAGTAATAAATGGTAGCACGTAAAGATGTTTATTCTAGATTAAATAAATACAGCCTGAGGGTTGTTTACTGTGTAGCAGATTCACCAGATGTACTTTCTGTGCAGCCAGTAAGTGGTCTAAACCCCGTTGCAAAGGCCCTTTTCAAAGAGAGAGTTTGTTACAAAAGGAGATTTTCTGACTTGGAGGAAAGACACACCAAAAGATCACACTGCAAGATATACAATTAAAATGTTATAGATACCTGCCTGCCTTTTAGATATAAGTGCAAAGTTTCCATTTCCTCTAAAGATAATTAAATAGCTTATGTCTGTTATTTTCAAACTTTTATTGAAACCAAGGCATTTCCCCCCCAAAAATTATAAACATGCTTAAGATCTTTTGTGGAATCAGCTTAACATTTTTAAGTGCATGTATAACTTCACACATGCAATTAAGGAACTTTTTTTAAAGGAAATTTTGTAACTGGAGCTTAACTTCCTATCTTGTCTTCATAGGAGTATATCAAAGGCATCTGTGAGCCTGAACTGGAGGAAAGGGAGTGTTACCCCAAGGCCATGCACTGCATTTTCGTTGGGGCTCACAGTCTGTTTCTGAAGAGCTTGATCCAGGACACTTGCGCGGACCTCTGCGTCCTGGACATCGGCCTTCTTGGCATCAGAGGCAGCGCGGAGGCCGTGGTCATGGCCAGGAGCCACATTCAGCAGTTTGTGAAGCTCTTTGAGAACAATGAGAACCTGCCCAGCAGTCAGAAAGACTTGGAGGTAAAAAGGGAATTCAAGCAATTTGTTGAAGCGCGGGCAGACAATTACACAATGGATTTGTTGATTTTGCCCACTTCCTTGAAAAAAGAGCTTTTGAGTCTCACCCAAGGTGAGAATCTGTTTGAAACCAGAGGCGAAGAGGTTTTTGAAATTGGAGATGCTAGGCAGACAGAATTTGCACAGAATGCTACTGCAGGACTGAGTATTTCTGGAGATGAAACTGTTTTGCAGGAAGATGGGAGAAGTAAAGCTCGGACTCCCGTTTCTGAGCTTACAGAACAAATGGACACGGTCTTTTCTAGTTCACCAGATGTGCTTTCTGTGCAGCCAGTAAATGGTCTAAACCCCATTGAAGAGGCCCTTTCCAAAGAGAGAGTTTGTTACAAAAGGAGATTTTCTGATTCAGAGGAAAGACATACCAAAAAGCAGTTTTCCTTAGAAAATGTTGAGGAGGAAGAGCTTTTACATGATGGCAAACCATCAGCTGGAAATGGAATCATTGACCTCTCTGCCTCTGCTGTGGACTCTGAAAACTTAAGTCTGGATGGGAAAGACACTACCGAGGAGATGGAATACAACATCCTTGTAAACTTTTTTAAGACCATGGGCTATTCCCAAGAAATTGTCACAAAGGTAATTAGGGAGTATGGGCCTTCTACTGAACCGTTATTTCTCTTGGAAGAAATTGAAAAAGAAAATAAACGGTTCCAAGAAGACAGAGAATTTACACCCAGTACCGTGTATCCAGACACCACTAGAACCAGAAGCAAAGGTGTTTGTGGCAGCATGAATGAGTTTACAGCAAATTCCACTCCAAAGAGGACACAGGCTTACACACAGCAGAATACAGCAGAGTTTTCTCAGTTACCGTTCAAAGTAGAAGCTAAACCATGTACCTCAAACTGCAAAAATAGTACTTTGAGGACAGTGCCAGTAGAACAGAAACACGAAATCCAGGGTTCACACCAGAGCCGTGTGTATAATTCAGACCTTGAAACTGACGGCTTTTTACCCTCGGTCGCCCCACCAAGTCCCAAAGATGTCAATTTTGTTTCCAGGGGAGCTTCAAGTCACCAGCCTAGAATTCCAGTTTTTCATGAAAATGGTTTACAGCAACAAGCAGAAACCTTGGTTCCCAATAATCTGAAGCCTGCCTGTGAAAAGCCTTTGGGGTGCTGCAGCTCTCCGCAGTCTAAGCTGAACTGCCCACCCCTGTCACCAGCCATGCCCCTGCCCCTGCTGCTCCCCTCAGTTAGTGAGGCGAGACTGGCAGCGCCTGCGGATCACATGGATTCCTCAGTTACGGGGGTCCAGAGGTTTCGGGATACTCTGAAAGTACCCTATAAGCTGGAATTAAAGAATGAGCCGGGAAGAGCAGACCTGAAGCACATCGTTATAGATGGGAGCAATGTTGCCATCACGTAAGTGTGCCCTGCGGAGCTTCTCAGTGTCGGCGGTGCTGGTTTCTTCTCTCAGGTCTTGGCACTGCCCGTGTGGAACAGCGTGTGCATCTGTGTGCTGACGGGAGCTTGCCTGGGAGGGAGGGCCGGCCAGAAAGGAAAGGGCTTGGCACATTGTCTTCCGGACTTCAGTCATCCTCGTGAACTTCCATCCCTGTGAGCAAGAGATGTGTGAGCATCACAAGGTCCTGTGATATGCAGCATAGACCTTTAAAGTACAGCTTCTCAGTACCACGGGTACTGCAAGGTTCTAAACACAGGGGTGGAGCGTATAACAAAAAAGATTTTCCTGTCTTTATGTTGCTGACTCTGTAACCAAGAGAGTGCAGAAGTCATAAGGGTGATAGATTTCTGCTCCATTTTAGTTGACTGAACAACAAATAGCAATTTCCTTTCTAAGGAAATCAGGTTGAGCTTTCGTTGTGGTCCTGTATTCTTACTAAAAGTCTCTGTTTGCTTTTAGTAGGAAGAATGGAGCCATCGTTTCTGCTTAGCCTGTGTTGGAGCTCCACATAGGATTCTCAGTTTGTAGTGGTGTTGTGGAATTGGGTTTCTTCTCTAAAGGATGGTTCTGCCAGGAATATAGCTAGTGGCATAAGCACCTGCCTGGCAAATGTGATGTCCTGAGTTCGATTTCCAGTACAAAAAAACAAATCTAAAATCTAAAGGGTTCAGCATAGAGGCCAAAGTGAGTGAGGGTCTGTGTCCCACCTCACTGTGCCCTAGGTGTTTGATTTTGGGCAAGGCCTTCCACCCCTCAGAGTTTCATTTGCTGCAGTCTCTTGCCTTTTCAGCTGTCCTTTGGGACATCATTATCATGTGTTTCAGCAAATGCTAGTGTTCAAAATGAGTCATCCCATTGTTAAAAACAGATTAAACATGGCAGAATTAATTTAAGCAAAGACTGATTCGTAAGTCAGGCAGTGTTAGGAATCAGGAACAGTCCACCTTGCAGAGTAGAGGTGCAGCATTTATAGACGGAAAAAGGAAGTGGGTACAGCAGCAGCCGGATTGGTTACAGCTCCTCATTCGCCTTATTTGGGCGCAGTGTGGTGAAGAATTTGCTCTGTGTGATTGGCTGAGACTCAGCTGTTCCAAGAAGGTGCTGTGATACTAGCTTGCTAGACTTCCAACCAGAGGCAGCTGCAGGGCAGATTTAATTTAACACCCTCCCCCTACACCCTTGGTACTGGAGACTGAACACAGGGCCGTAGGCTTGCTGGACATGTGCTCCACCCCTTTTCACTTTGAGACAAGTTCTCCGAAATTTACCCAGGGTGGCCTTGAACTTGGGATCCTCCTGCCTCAACCACAAGTCAAGAAATAGCGTATCTGCACATGAGGGAGAAGTTGCCGGATATTAAACATTATTTTTTGAATTGTTAAATATTTGTATGTCCTGTCCCCTGGGAGTTCTAAGAGATTAATGATCAGAATTTTTAGAATACCTGTTGGGATTATGTATTTTGTAGTACTGGAGATTGACATTGAGTCTGGGGCCTTGACCGTGAGCTGGTGGCAGAGGGTTTCCCTAAGTTGTCTGGGCTGGACTCGAACTTGGGATCTTCCCCGTGTGCTGAGACTGCAGCTGTGTGCCATCATGCCTGGCTTTGTTCTTTTCAGCTGTAGGGAATGAACCCAGGGCTTCACACTTCGGGCAAGCATTCTCCCACAGAGCTACATCACCAGCCCCCATAGTTTTGTTTTGTTTTGGGACAAGTGGTTATGCAGCCCTGGCTGGCCTTGAAGGCACAGCTATCATGCCGCCTCAGCCTCCCAAGCGCTGGGATAACGGTACATACGCCACCATGGCTGGTTCAGAAACTTGTTATTAAAGATTCTTCTTCTCTGTATATGGGGTGATGCATGGTGAATATGGTGGTCATGGGCCCTTGTCCCAGGCTGCATCTTAGCCCTTTTACTTCCCTGTCTTCTCCCAAGGACACTTGCTGCATGTGGAAAGGAGCCCCCACTAACATTCAGAGAATAAAGACGCACAGCCACCCTCTGTGAAGTGCCTCCAGGGGTGGTGGCCAGCGCCTCCCTCGGGGGCACAGCAGATTGAATGCTGGGGTGGGGAGGGGGCGGGCCGGGCTCTCCTAGTCCTTGGGTGCTAGAATGTGACCACGTGTTTCCTGACACCCTTGGGACACCACTGATTGGTGCACCAAGGTGAGCCTCCAAGCGTTTGCTAATGTTTCTGGAAACCGATCATTTTGGGAAGACCTGAGTTTCCTGTGAATTCAGATGTTTCAGTTTAAAGGGAGAACTTTCACAAGAGGCTGTGTTGCCCAGGAAGACACAGTTGCTTCATTGGGTATAGATTAAAATTGGGTATAGTTAAAATTAACCCTGCAGAGAAGCTGATTATGGATAGGTAGAGGTCTTAATTTTGGGGTGATGGAAATAGTTTGGAACTAGGTATGTGTGGTGCTTGCACAGGATTGTGAATGTACTCTGCCCCTGGATTGGTAACCTGCAGATGACTTCTTTCTCCTTTGCTTTCCTTACCTAACCTTTCCTTTCCTTTCTTTTTCTTTCCTTTTTTTTTTTTTTTTTAGACAGCATTTAGCTATGCAGTTCAGGCTGGCTTTGAACTCACTATGTAGCCCAGGCTGGCCTTGAACTCACAGTGATCCTCCTGCTTCATTCTCTTAAGTGCTGGGATCACAGGTGTGCAGTACCACAACCAGCTATACATTAGGCTTTTTAAGTTAAGAAACTTATTTTATTTCTTGTTACCCAAATACCTGTGAAAAGGTAATTGCAGAAATTATAACATGAAAAATGGGCGCTGGGCAGCCCCCTGCTCTCTTTGGCCTGGGAGTACTTACTTGGGCCCTCAGAAGGCAGGGACGCCTCACCCTGTGTGGAGCAGGAGCGAGTCGAAGGTGCTTGGTGATGTGTGTGATTTACTGAGGGTCCTGCAGGGCACCTGCACCCAGGCGGGGCCCAGCTGGCTACAATGGGTGAACCCCACAGCATGTGAGGCCCACAGGCAGGGCTCCAGACTGGCTGCCCTGTGCCTAGGACTCCACAAATACTGCTATGTGAGGCGTGGGCCTGTGGCCCCCACAGAGCCTCCTGCCCACCAACCCAGCAGATGAGGAATTTTGTTTCATTTTGTTTTTTGAAATGGTCTTGCTGTGTGCAGTTCAGGCTGGCCTTGAACTCTGTTGGCCTCAGGTTGGCCTCAGAACTCCCAGGGATTCTTCTGCCTCAGCCTCCTGAGTGCTGGGATTACAGATGTTTACCACCACACCCATCTGCAGTAGATTACGATTTTTAAAAAATTTTATTTTAAAGAGAATAAAACCACTCAAAACATAAAGCCAATCAAAACAGGACAGTGCACGTGACATAGGCTTTCAAAACAAGGCAATAGGAAATCAGCAGTGGTTATCATAATGCCTCTTGTTGTCTTTAAAACAATTGCCCATCCTTCAGACATAGTAAAATTAAACGAAACAGAATAGAATAGAATAGAATAGAACCAGTGAAAATAAAACAGTGAATGCAGTACAGGATAATACAAAACAAAACAATAGTAAATCCAAATGGCTACCATAACACATCTTGTTATCTTTGAAATAGTTGCCCATGCCATCAGATATAATAAAATCGAACAAGATAAAACAATAAAATCTGGCCAAACAAAACAATGAGAATGATTTCAAAACAAGATAACAGGGAATTAACAATGGCTACCACCTTCAGAAGGAGACCCCTGTATGTTACACAGTGTATTATTCTCTTAATAGATGATTACACTTCAGGCTTTAGGCCTGCAAAGTCAGTGAAACACTAAACACTACAGGCATTGGGTTGTAACGAGGCTTCACCTCGTTAGCTGTCAGCACAGCCTGGGTTTCTCTGGACCAGCTGCTCACTTGGGTGGGGGCCGGTAATTAGCTCTTGTCTCCCTGCCCACACCCCAGAAGGGGCTGGCACCTGGCTCTTCTCCAGTCAGCCCAAGTATGGCGCTGACTCACAGAAGGTCTTAGCTTCTTGTTGATTTCATGTTTCCTCTAGATTAGGATATTTATTTATTTATTTATTTAGGTGCTGGAGATGGAACTCACGACCTCATGCTCGCCAGGCAGGCGCTCACACCGCCGAGCTAAATCCCTGGCCCTGGGATTTTTAAAGAGACTTCACTACTCATTTGTAAACTCCATGGTTGCCAGTCTAATGATCAACATAAATTTTAACTGAGGGCGAATCTTTGAAGTACCTGTCATACATCAGGGCCTCACTTTTAAAAATGTCTCCTCCCCAGTCCTGAAGGCAGCAGTTCCTGTGACTGGGATCAGGTGACACAGGCTGGGCGCTTTGCCTGGGCTGTCCCCACCTCTCCTCCCGTGGCCTTGCCGGCCCCTCCCACAGATGTGAAGGCTGAGCTCTCAGGACTGAGCATCACTGGGTACTTAAGTGCTGAGTTGCAGGAGTGCTACAGAGCAAACCTCACCCGCACGGCCCAGCTAGTTGGGGAACTAGTTAAAGGAAACCTGAGTCCTCAAGCAGGAAGGCCTGAGGGTGGGTAGCTGCACCCCAGTGCGGCCACCCTGGCTGTGTGCGGCCGAAGCCGCCTTCCCGTGGCTGCCCCGAGTGACTCGGAGTGTGGGGCCGTCTCCACCTGTGAGAAGTTCCGAGGCACCTTTCCCTGTGCTGCCTGCGCGCGCTTCTTCACCTGGTTTCCCCTTGTCCCCATGAGTGAGTCATGTGATGAGTCGTGGAACTTCTCTGCGGCGGGTGGCTGGACACTGCAGTGGTAGCCGAGGAGCAGTAGACTCCGTCAGCCTGAAAACTTCAGCAGGAGAGCACCTGGCGTGTCGACCAGTCGTGTCCCTGTAGACGAGGCTGCCCCTTGGCCATGCACTGTGTGCCACTCTGTCTTCCTCTGGCGGGCGCTGTGGCTGTTGGACGCGGGACAGCACGGGAGGACACCACTCTGTTGGGCCCGCCATCCCCCAGGCTGCCTCGTCTGCGAGAGCCCAGGGCCCATGCGCTGAGCTGCATCTCAGGGCTGCTTTTATTTATTTAGCTTAAATTTTGAGACAGTGTCTTGCTAAGTCACTGAAGCATCCAAACTGGGCTTGAACTTTTATCCTCCTGCATCAGCGTCCCAGAGTGCCAGGATTCCAGGTGTGCTGTGAGTCTGTTTGAATCAGCTGTCATCTGTCTCTCTGCTATGGATATACTTCCTGTGATTGTGTGTGATGATGCGGAAAACACATTGTGGTGTTTTTTTTCTTTTCTTTTTGGTGTTTTGAGGCACAGTCTTGCTGTGTTGTTCAGGCTGGTTTTACTACGTGGCCAGGCTGACTGCATCTCACTGTCATCTCTTGCCTCAGCCTCTGGAGTGCTGGGAGGACGTGCCTGCCTGCTCAGGCTCAGGCACACCTGGCCATCTGTCCAGTTTCTGTTGGTGTCAGCAGAAATATGTAGGAAAAGAGGAGATTTGGTGTTACACACATTTGTCTGTTGACTAACACAGGGCATTTGCCAAGCCTTTTTGGTGCGTTTCCTTGAAGGGTTCAACCTTTCAGGGACTAAACACGTGCACCCTTTGGTCTTCCCAGCAGCTAGCAGGCTGTTGTACATGGGGTCATCATGTTGGGGCTGGTGACATTAGCTACTAAGCAGTTAGAGCAACGTGTGATTTATCCCTTTTTAAAGATTAACTACTCCCCCCATCTCTTTTCTGGTAACAGATGTCCTGCTATTAGGCCGTTGGTGTGTCTGGATGCTTGTAGGTGAACGGGGACTCTGGACTTTATCAAGAATGGGTGTGTTTGCTGCTGAGTCTGTTGGAGTGGCTGCTTTTGCAGTCTTGCTGTGCTTCCGAAAGGGTGGATGTGAGCCTCTGTAAGAGCAGCTCCCTGGGTGGACAGGGACACACAGCTGACCCCCCGGGGCGGGCGGGCAGGGTAGGAAGCTACGGGCAGTGTGTCCTCCTCCCCAGCAGGGATCCAGACCTGCTCCGACTCTGTGGCAGTATTTTTCTTCTTTTTCTTTGGAGATACTTAAGAGATCTGTTTGAGGAGATGCCTCTTAAAGCTGCTGTGCCCTGGGGCTCCTCACCGGTGGTGAGAGTGGGGCAGCGGACTGCGTCTGCACTGTCCCTGTGGAGCCGGCCTCTTGAGGAGCAGTCCATGGGCCCTGATCTAGCCTAGTCCTTCGTCATCTTTCCTCCGTGCTTTCTGCACAGATTGCCCGCCCCAACCCATGAGTTTCATTTGAATTTTGCCTTCTTACCTTTCCTGGAAGCTGGGTGCTGGGGTGGGGCCTCCTGGGCTGAGGCAGCGGTGGTGATAGCCACGTCTTTTCCCTCCCCTGCCTGCACTGTTGGCTGGCAGGGCACAGTGCCATCACAGCTGCTGTGCTGTCTCTCTGTCACAGGATGTTGAACTTAGAACTAGTGAGTTTTCCGCAAAGAATAAACTCTGGAGGCTGGACATGGTACATGGCAGGAGGACTCCAATTTTGATCCCAACCTGCACATTGAAAGACTTAAGCAAGAGCCTGTCTCAAAATACAGAACAGAAAAAGGGATGGGAAGTAGCTCATTTCAAAGGCCTTGGGTTCCAGGATGGCTGAAACAAAGTAAAGCTCTTAAAAATGCAGCGATAACAAACTTTACTGTGGAACCCATTGCCTTCTACCAAAACAGCATACCCAGTTCAGTCAACCAAACAGAATACAGGAAAAACCATACACCGGTACAGATCCAGCTGCAGTCGGTCCTCTGCTCACTTTGCAAAGCAGCAGGCTGTGCGGCTCTGTGCCAGCAAAGGCAGGAGCAGTACAGGGACTGTGTTTTTAGGTATTCTGTTGTACTCGGCTTCACCTTTTCATGGTGAAGCTTGATTTCCCCCCCTATTTTTAGTTTTATTTTTATTGGTACATGTTTATAGTGCGTTATGATTACATTCATCATGAGGAGTTGGTCCATACATGTGACACTTCTCATTCCCTTTATTTTTTTAATAACTTTGTTGCCTCCCTCTCCATCCCTGTACCTTTGTCCCCTTCTTCTAGATTTATTGATTGATCGATTTCAGGGGCTTTTTTGAGACAGAGGCTTAATATGTAGCCCAGGCTGGCCTTGAATTCATAGTGATCATCCTGCCTCAGCGTCCCATGTGCTGGGATTACAAGCGGGTGCCACCACTCCCTAGTTACATATATAATTTAATCCATGTTTGTATTGCCTGGTGATCACATTCCTTGTAGGAATGTGGTGCATGTAACACCTTCACAGCCTCCCTTTTATATTAGTCTCCTTTCCCTTTCCTCTCTGCACCTTTCAGTTCCTTTCCCATGTGCCAAAGATCAATCTTGCCATTTCTGACTGTTCTTTATTTTGCACTTTACTTATATAATGGGGTTCTCATATAAGAGAAGCTGTGCGATATTTAAGCTTGTGTGTCTGATTTGCTGCACTTAATGGTACGACCTCCCAGTGCATCCTTTTTCCCACAGATGACTCGAGTTTATTCTTCTTTATGGAAGAGTGCTATTCCATTATGCTGTGCTGTGCTGTGCTTTTCTTTTGGTGCTGGAACTTGAACTCAGGACCTCACGTTTGCCAGGCAGGCACCTCACCACTCAGTTAAACCCCCAGCCCCACCATTGTGTATAAACACGTTTTCTTTATGTCTTCGTCTGCTGATAGGCATTTAGGCCGTTTCCAAGATTGAACTGTTATGAATTATGCTGCTATATACATGGGTGTGCATGGATCACTGTGATGTGGTGTCTTCAACTCTTCCCAAGAAGATACCTAGGAGGACATAACTGGAACAAATGGAGTTTCTACTGATTTCCAGAGTGGTCGGTCCAGTTTGCACTCCCACCAACGATGCGAAGGGTCCCCCCCAGCATCTGTTTGAGTTGATTTTTTGATGAGAGCCATTCGTTCTGGGGTGAGATGGAATGTATTGTTTCAGTTTGCATCTCTCAAATGACCAGTGATGTTGAACATTTTTTCATATATTAATTTGCTGTATCTACTTCATCTACTCATTTCAGATGCCCATTTTTAGACTGGGTCTTTATTTAGAGGGCTCTGATTTTTTTTTTTTTTTTTGAGTATTCTAGATATTAGTCCTTTGATGAGTAGGTGTCAAATTTTTTTTCCCATTTTGTGAGTTGTCTCTCACTCTGTTGATGGTTTCCTTTAAAACTTACACTCTAAACATGCTTTAAACTGAAGTAAATTTTACTTCTTTTCTTCCAGCCATGGTCTGAAAAAGTTCTTTTCTTGTCGTGGAATTGCAATTGCAGTGGAGTATTTTTGGAAGCTCGGCAACAGAAACATCACTGTGTTTGTTCCTCAGTGGAGAACGAGACGAGACCCCAACGTCACAGGTGAGCCTGGCTGCTCTCTCCAGGTTTCTGGTCCTGGTGTGACAGTCGGCATCTGATCGCAGGAGGTTACTCGGGACCGCCAGCAGCATTAACTAATGCCACAGTGGTGAATCTGACCCGTGTATGTAGAGTCCTGTAGAATCCACCTAGGAGACTGTCGCAGTACGGAAGGTGGGGGAAGGTAGGAAGTTAGACAGTGGTTGTAAAGTTGTTAGAGTTTATTAGATGCCACATTTTTTGGACCTTTTTTTGTACCAGGGATCAAACTCACAACCTCATACTGGCCAGGCAGGTGCTTGTGCCACTGAGCCAAATTCCCAGCCCTGTTTTGGCTTTTAAAGATTAAAATATGGCCTTCCACCAGGCTGTTTCTGCTACTGAAATAGTCTTTTTGCAAGTGTGCTTGTTAAGTTTGGAGGTTGCATTGTCTCTGCAGTGCCCTAATTTATAGCGTAAACCATTTCTGTTGATTGACGAGCTTTGTGGCTGACTTGCAGGCGACACGGAAGAGCTGGGCAGGCTCAGGCTGTGTGCGGACCGGGCTCTGGAGGAAGACGGGTGGGGCTGTGCGGGTGGCTCACAGCGTGGCACCCAGGGAGGAAGGGTGGGCGAGCGGCAGTGAGGCTCAGCCCGCCGAGCTGCCCGGAGTGCTGCCAGCCGCCTTCGGTCTGGAGCGCAAGTGACCCTGATGGACAGCACGTAGGGGGAGCGAGGCCGGTTGCTCTTTCTGAGGCTGACTTCCAGCTGGATCTCCGAGTGAGTCCAGTTTGCTTACGCTGTATGTCCTTTGCGACTGGACATTTCAGCTGGGGCCAGTGTTGGTGCTGCTGCAGAGAAGCTAGTGGACTTCTCTTGCTCATTTCTGGGTTTCTGAAACGTGCCTGTGATCCTCCGCGCTCCAGATAGGCTGGGCCGCAGGGGGAAGGAGATAGGGACGGGCTTCTGGTGAGCAGCGTGCCCCTCGCTCGGGGCTGGCAGACTGGCCGCCCCAGCCACTGCCCCTGCGGTGCTCTCCTGTTCCACACTCGGCCCTCTCCTCGGCTTTCGGTGCCGTCTCCCTCCACTGCTGCTAGTGTGGTGTGGGAAAAGATCGTGATGACAAGATTCACTCAGCAGAGGTTTATGGTTTAAGAAGCAAATGGATTGAGCCTGTTCATGTTTAAAAAGGTTGCCAAGATCCAGGCACAGTGGTGCAAACCTGTCATCCAGCACTTGGGAGGTGGAGGAAGGAGATCGCTGAGTTCAAGGCCAGCCTGGGCCCCACAGCGAGGCCCTGTCTCAAAAGACTGCAAAGTGAAGCCAGGCATAGTGGTGCATACTGTGATCCCTGTACTCGGAGGCCGAGGCAGGCAGATCAGTGTGAGTCCAGCCTAGTCTGGGCTACGTAGCGAGACCCTGCCTCAACGAAACAGGACATAGTAAATTCATATGTTGCCTTTGCTTTAGTGTAGGCCTTACGGGATTCGTTTTTTCTTCCCAGTGCGTTAGTAAAATGGAGTCAATAGAACAAAGGTTTACAACTCCCCAAGGCAGGCGTTGAGGTGTACTTTCATTTATTTACACATCCGGGAAGAGAGTCCTTTTCTGAATATGTGTATTCAACCTATTCCGTGAACAGAACAGCACTTCCTCACCCAGCTCCAGGAGCTTGGAATATTATCTCTGACTCCTGCTCGGATGGTCTTTGGAGAAAGAATTGCGTCTCACGATGACAGGTATGAACGCTTTTCCTCTCTAGAGCTGGGTGGCCGGGGAGGGGTCCTTGCCCTGGGTGGTGCGCGCTCAGAGGGCTGGAGGATTTTCACAGCTCACGATGGTTAAGGTTACGTGCATAGCAGTCTTTGCCACGAGGGCTCAGGAACATCACAAAATACGCTGTTGAGTTAGAGCTTTTTGTTTTTAATAAAATGTGTCTAGGGCTGGGGATTTAGCTCAGTGGCTTAAGTGCCTGCCTGGCAAGCGCAAGGTCGTGAGTTTGATCCCTGGTACCAAAAAAAAAAAAAAAAAAATGTGTCTGAGGTGAGTTTCAGGGTCGTCTTTTTGGTGCTTGTGAAGGTCGCGCCTGTCTTGCCTTCGCAGGGAGTGCTGAGGAGTGGTTTCCGCCGGGTCCTCGGGTGCATATCTGTCATCTTCTGTTCTGGAGGCTGAGCCTGGGATTGTGACACCAGTCGGGAAGAGCATGGCTTTCAGGGTCCTCTTTCTGCCCCCGCCCGGCCTGGCCAGCACCGTGGAGGCCGTCTCGGCTGACCCTGCAGGAAGGGAGTCCTAGTTCTTCCACTGCTGGATGCTCAGCAGTGCTCGTGCTTCTGTGGCATTAAAATTCAGCCCTCGCTTGGTGACTTTCTCTTCTAAAAACCTTTCCTTCCCGTCAAGCAGCCTCTTAGGTTTGGGTGTGTCTGGGAGAAGAGGGACTGCGGACAGGTGGCGCAGGGGAGCGTGCTGTGGGCGCCTCACACTTAGTTCCTTCCCTACCAGTATATTTTGAGACAGTGTCTCACTATTGTCTAAGCTGGCCTCAGACTTGTAATCCTCCTGCCTCAGCCTCCCAGCTAGCTAGGATTACAAGCATCTGCCACCACACCCAGTGAGACCCTTCCAGCTGAACCAGTGGCACGTGGGTCTTACAATGTCCCTCTTACATGAGGAGAACAGTAGCAAGTGGCGTCCGTGTTGGGGAACTGCACGGCAGCTGCCTTTTTTCCGTCTCCGCTTCTCCCCAGCCCTGCTGAAGGTAGTGTCAGCTCGTGACTCAAGCCAGGGGGAGGTCAGCAGGTTTGAGCAGAGCCGTGCCAGGCCAAGGTGACTTGGGGCCACCATGGACACAGCTTAGTACTTGGGACCCCTCACCAGTGCCCATCTGGTCACTCTCCCAGTGCTGGAACAAGTCCTGGCCCCCGTGACCAGAAGGAAGAGCAGTGTCTCTTGGCTCAGTCTTGGTCTGTGGCTGACCGGCCCCCAGGCAGGGAGGGGATGTGCAGCCGGGACTGGGAGGGGGAGCTGCACCACCATGGCTCCTGGGCCCCCAGCTGGCACCGCCAGCACCCTCAGGACAGGGCCCTCCACGTCAAAGGCCAAGACGTGGTGGATCTGAGCTGGCACAACCCTTTCCTGACCAGGTCAGGTGGGAGAACCAGTGACGCGGGAGAGCGGCCCGGGAGCGGCATAGTGTGCCGGGCAGGGCGGTGGGAAGGCCATGCTCTTTGCCCTGGACTGGAGCGCGCCAGCAGGCAGGTGGGTGGGGCGCTGCCTCGGACAGCCTGACGTGCCCGGCACCGCAGAGCTCAGGAGTGGTGCAGAGGGATGCCTGCAGGTCTCAGTCAGCTCGTGGGTCACGGAGGACTTGTACGCACATGCTCGGAAGCCCTGCTACCTGAGCATCATTGCCGCATCACTCACTGCTGTCACTGACAGTTTGTAAATCAAATGTTTATCAGCACTAAATTACAAGGCACAGCGCCTGCCTGGCAAAGGTGAGGTCCTGAGTTTGATTCTTAGCAACGCCCCCCACCTCCAAAAAGAACTGTCTGGCCCCAAGACCTCTGAGACTAAAGAAACTTGGGTTATTTTTGGGTTAGTTTTGGTTTTGGTTTCTTTGGTTTTCGTTTTTGTTTTTTTGACACAGGGTCTCACTGTGTAGTCCAGGCTGGCCTTGAACTCACTGTGATCCTCCTGCCTCAGCCTCCTGAATGCTGGGATTACAGGCGTGTACCACCGGGCCCAGCAGTTGATTTCTGATTTCCATTTATTTTTGAGACATGATGTTGCTGTGTGAGCCAGGCTAGGCTGGAATTCAGCATGTAGCCCATTCTGATCTTGACCTTGCTAGACCCTCCTGCCCCAGCCTCCCAAGTGCTGGGATTACAGGTCTGCACCACTCTGCCCTCTGAACTTTAGTTTTTTTGTTCTGGTTTTTTATTGTCCTTTAAGAACGCACAAGTACTACCGGCATTTGTTTGCACCTGTCATGATTTAGTTTGTCTCTTTGCCTTGGACATATGCAGTCATGCTGATGTAAGAGATGAAATTTGCATTTCCCTTACAGATCCCCCCTTAGGACAGTGTGAGCAGGAGTAACTTCTAGTAGTTAAACAGAGCGCTTCCTCACTTGTTTCTTTTCATCTCCATGTGCCCCTTGTAGCTTGCTTTTAAAGAAGTCTACGACTTAGCCAAAATGAAAACAGTAATTCTCGTCATCTCTTTTCAATTCAAAGCAGACAGTGAATGTAAGAATTTAAAAAGAAACTGCCAGGCTGACTGCTAGACAGCTAACCTAGAGCCAGGAGTGTGTAGCCCAGCAGCGGGACAAGTGACCCTTTCTCCAGCTCGTGTCCTCTGACTCAGCCCTGTTCCAGTCCTCATGTGTCCTCACCGCTGCTTGTCTGTAGTGTGACTTTCTAGAAATATGTACATTATAGCTGAAGTCATTTTTAAAAATTGGATTGTATGAAAAAGTTGTTTATAAACACTAATCCAACAAATACTCATCATCTCTGGTAAAACTGCTGTCCGCGCTGGGTTAAGTTCTTTGATTTTTCAGGAGAGGATGTCCTTTTATTTGCCTGTGACGCAGCTGCTCAGAGCCAGGGTGTCTGTTTGCTCATCATAAACTCTCTTGTGTTGCTGTAGGTTTCTGCTACATTTAGCGGACAAAACTGGTGGCATAATTGTAACAAACGATAACTTCAGAGAATTTGTGACTGAGTCAATCTCTTGGCGAGAAATTATCACAAAAAGGTAATGTTTTCTAACTTGTCTCTAGGTAGAAAGCTTTTTTGTGTGTTTGTTTTGTTTGCACTTTGCCTGTCTGTCGTGCCCTGGGCCCTGCCAAGGACCTCACTGTCCTGCTGCCTGAGGTCGGCCCTACTCGGAGGCCCTGCGTGAGCCCACATGGAAGTGCTGTGCATGGCCTGGTGCGTGTGCCACACGTGTCTTCAGGAGACCGTGGCAGACAGGCGTGCTGCCCTGCGTGTGAGTGGCCTCCTGCGTGGCCTGCTGTGTCATGGGGGTGCCAGAGACCACCCAGCTCCCTGCTCTCCCAGCCGTGCAGTGAAAGACTGGGGCATGTGACGTGTGACTGGCGACGCTGCACTCTCAAGCACGTGACCCGGCCAGAGGAGCGACCGAGAGCAGGGTGCTGGTGGGGTTCGTCATGAGCTGTGACCGCCCAGCACGCTCGCCCATCCCGGAGTGTGGACAGGTTTGCGGTGCTGCAGTAAGTGTCTCATCACGGTGACCCCGGAACACGTCCGGCTGCTGGGCACTGCCTATGTCAGCAAGCACTGGCTCTCCGGGCTTCTCGAGAGTCAAGCGTCGCCTGAGCAGTTGGGCAAAACGGAAAGCGCGAGTGGGCTGTCGTGCCGCAGCCTGCAGACACGTCGTGAAAACGCGAGCCGAGGACGACCAGCCGTGAGCGCGGGAGGAGCCACAGGCTTCCAGTCTCTCCTTGTCTGGTGTTGAAGGTTTGCTGAACCACTGGAGAGTTTTCAAAGTTCTGCTGTAACTGCCCAGATGAAGGTCAACTGGTGCAGGGATTTTGACCCTTTACAGTCACAAAATGGGCAGAAAAGGGAGGAAAAGCCAGCTGTGGGCGTGGAGTTGGGCTTTGACCTGCGGGTACAGCCGCTGAGCCCTGCGTCTTCCCGAGCGTCCCCCGGCTGGTCCCTGCCCTCAGTGCTTATCGGGTGCTCACCTGGGCTCCAGACGGAGCAAGATGCCAGCTGGTCCCCCAGTCCAGCAACTGCATACGCAGAGCAGACGCCAAGATTGGACAGTGAACATAAGCACGAGGGCCACCTTTCCCCCAGTGCGGGAGAGCCAGCCCAGGGCCCAGGCACAAACACTGCTGCTGTACCCCAGCCCTGTCCCATACTTAGTACCTGCTGTTTCCCTGATTGACTCTTCTCTCTTTCATCATCATATTGTGTGCTTTTTATTCTATATCTTTATTTTTTAATTTTTTTTTGAGATAGGGTCTCTCTGTATAGTCCAGGCTGACTTCTACCTCGTGATCCTCCTGCCTCAGCCTCTCGTTGCTGGGATTATAAGACTGTGTCCCATGCCCTCATTGTCCTTTTTGAAAAGGTTACTTGCAGTGGGTTTGCCTATGGACACATTCCATTTTTATTATAGAATTAAGCTTTCATAGATAGCACCTCTTATGCATAAGCAGAAAGTGTGTAAGTCTTGTTTTCCATAGTTCCACTAGGAAACTCTGCTTCCCAAGCCTAGGAAAGAACCTAAAGGTCTGGCAAAAGATATGGGAACAGTAGGGCTGGGGATTTAGCTCAGCGTCATAAGCACCTGCTCTGCAAGGGCTTGGTTGTGAGTTTGAGCTCCGGTACCAAAAAAAAGTAGCAAAAAATATGGGAACAACTGCTAAAAGTTCCTTGGACTAATTTTTCTGTGTCTGAATTAATATTGAAATGCTTTAATATGAGTGTGGACTTTTCCCTCTTCAGGCAAGTAAATGGTCCTCAAATTTACAGGCTGATGTTGGCTCTGAAGTTGGGTGACTGCTCTGGGCTCCGTCTGGGTTCCTGAAGTCTCGAAGAGCTGGGTCTCTTCAGCTCCGTGATTGCTGTGTGTTGCAGGTTGCTGCAGTACACCTTTGTGGGGGACATATTTATGGTTCCTGATGACCCGCTGGGAAGAAGTGGACCACGACTGGAAGAGTTTCTTCAGAAGGAGGTAGCTCTCAGGTATTTCTTTCTTGTTTTATTTTTTGTCTGTTTGAGGACAGGGTCTTGCTATGCAGTTCAGTCTTTCCTTGAGCTCACTTTGTAGCCCAGGCTGGGCTTGAACTTGCAATAGTCCTCCTGCCTCAGCCTCCTGAGTGCTGGGATTGCAGGCGTGTGCCATCACACCTGGCTCTCCCAGGTATTTCTTCACATTACCTTATGTCTAAACGTTCATTTTAGTCTGACGGCTTGGCTTTGTACAAGTGTTATCTCACTAATGTGGCATTTTAATTTTATCAGACCTTAGATTTAGTGATAGTATAACACATGTGGAAGCCAATTAAGCAAGCACCTGAGCAGACCTAATAATGAGTTTATATCCCTTTTGTTTTGATCCTAGGAGAGGCAGGGACCTAAACTTTCTTTGAGTTTAGGTTTTCTGAGCTGTTGGTCGTTTCCTATCAGTGCCGCTGAGGCTCAGTTTGTGTGGGTGAATCCCTTCTTTGTTCACCTGCTGCCTCATTTGCTGCACAGATGTTGTGCTTGTGTTAATTTACACTACTCAGGAATCACTGCCGGGTGAGCTAACCATTACTTTTTTCTGTCACTGAATGGAGAAGCCGGTATTACCTATTCTTCTGAAATTTATTTGCTAGTTCAGAACCTAAATCTAAACTTCAGGTTTTCTTTGTTGAAGTTACAGATAGCTCTTTCTTGGATCTCCTCTCAGCCCGGAAGGGTTGTTTGTAATCTCATGTCGCCTTGCTTCAGAGATGACACATCAGCTCCTCAGCCAGCCCAGTTACATTGCTTAGAGCCCATTGAAGGGACAAAGACATGGCCTAGCCAGCGCTATTCGTATCAATACATGGACACAGGGTCAGGTTTATCCGAAATGGAGATGGTTGCTCATCTTTCAAGGAGAGTCAAGTCTGGGTGGTTCCCCACAGAAGTTTGAGGTGTTTTGAGGTGTTGTTGTTAGTTCTTCGGGCCTTTTTGAAATGAGGTTTCACTGTATAGCCCAGGTCTCACTTGGAAGGCTGGACTTGAACTTGCTGTCTTCCTGCCTCAGCTTCCCAAGTGCTGGAAATGCAGGTGTTAATCATTCGTCAGAGTTTTGTTGTTTGTTTTTGGTACTGGAGATCGAACACAGGGCCTTTGCACTGAGCTACATCACCGCCCTTCTTTGTTTTGAGACAGGGTCTTGCTAAGTTGCCCAGCTGGGCTTGAACTTGGAATCCTCCTGTCTCAGTCTCCCAGAGTGCTGGAATTAGTGGCATGTGCCCCACACCTGGCCAGTTAGCTTGTTTTTTAAGGGAAGTAGTGATTACCGAGTACCTGTGGTTGCCTCTGTTGTCGGAATTCTCTGGACACAGGTGTGTCCGTTGGTTTCGTGTGTGCCCTCCTGGCAGCTCAGATGACCTGCTCCTGTGTCTCCCCGCAGCATTCGCACTGGGGTGCTCTGGCGACGGGAACAGAAAGACACATCGTGCCCCAGGTTGTGCCTCGGCAGTGCTGGCTGTGGGTGCACCCACACCTCACATTCGCCAGGTGGCGCTTCACCCTGGGCTGCACCCACTCGCCTGCTTTCAAGCCCAGAGAGCTTGCGGCTGCTCGGGCCTGGGCGCTGCAGGCTTGGGCTGGTGGTGGTTTTGTTAGGTGTTTGCTGTAAAGAGGTGTCTTCTCACAGACCACACACGTAAGCTCTGTAGTCTTGGGGAGCCTTTCTCTTGGAGCCTTTCTGTTTTAATTCCTGCCACACTGAGAACGTCAGCTGTCCCTTTCCTCAGCTAGAAACTCCGCTGCCTGGCCCTGGCCCAGGCGACCCTGCCCACCCGCCCTTTCCCTCTGGCCTTGAGGCTCTTGCCAGAGGTGTCTGCCAGTTAGGAAGCAGCCCTTGCTCCCCCTCAGAGGGGCTGGGCTTGAACGAGTCCGGGGTGAAGTTTAGAGCATCGCTTAGTAGTTCCGCTTCTCAGCTCCCAGCTAGAGTTGCTGGGGATTTTTATAGCCATATGGATGTCTCTGCTGTGCGCACACCGGTGTTTGCACAAGGCGTGGGCACTCACGTGCACCCGCACTTTGAGGGGCAGGGGAACCGTGGGGCTCTGAGGGCTGCCTCCCTGCTCAAAGTGTGGGTCCCTTTTCTAATTCCTGCCAGCCAGACATCACCTGAAATGAAGATCTCCAGAAGAGTAGGACACTGTGGTCCGTGTCTTGTTTTTTTGAGACAGGGTCTTTGCTGCGTAGTTCAAGGTGGCCTTGAACTCACTGTGAGGTCTAGCCTGGCCTCAGACTTGCAGTGAGCCTCCTGCCTCAGCCTCCCAAGTGCTGGAATTACCAGGTGTGTGCTACCATGCCCAGCCAGTCCCTGTGTTTTAAAATCTCTTGTGCGTCCTTTGGTTAGCACAAAACAGAGGCACAGTCTTGAGATGGCAGCTCTTGGAAGGTAAGATCAGCTCGCAAGGAGCGCGGTCCCTGCTCTGCCAGGACAAGGGTGCTACCAGCAGGCTGTCCCGGCGTCTCTGTAGGAGCTTGTCTCCCCGCCACAAGGCAGTCTGGCTTCGGGTTTGGAGGCCCGGGAGCAGCCGCTGGAGCCTGAGCCAGCAGGGTGGCATTAGGAGGTGCTCTGCTGGTCTGGCACCCAGTTCAGCAGGACTTACTCTGTCCGCAGAGACATGCAGCCCCTGCTCAGTGCCCTGCCCAAGGTGGGCGCGTTCGACCCCGGACTCAGGGGCCCTGCCGCCCAGCCAGCCAGTGCCAGCCACCAGCCTCCAGCCCGGACCCAGGGAGCAAGCCCGGGGCCCTGGCTCCCTCCGCAGCCCCGCTTCCTGCTCCTGCCCAGCCTGCCGCTGCCTGCACAGAGGTCTCCCGTGGAGACCAGCGAGCTGAGGGAGGCCCTGCTGAAGATCTTTCCCGACTCCGAGCAGAGGCTGAAGATCGACCAGATCCTGGCGGCCCACCCGTACATGAAGGACCTGAATGCGCTCTCTGCCATGGTGTTGGACTGAGGCTGTCGCCAGCGCGGAGGTTGTGCACGCCGGGAGCCCTCACTGCAGACGCCTCCCCAGGTAGACGCCCTTGTGTGTACAGACACCTTGAAATTGAAAACCAGCCTTTTTCTACATATAAATTATGCTGCTATTACAGATTTCCCGTTTTCTGGAAGAGAAAAGTATAATTTTTTGCCTGTTATAACTGTTTAATAGCAGTTACTCTTCGGTGTATTTACATTTTTATGTTTTTTTAAAACTATTTTCCTTAAAGTGGGTATTGACAAATGGATATGGTTAGTCTTTCTAAATAAAAGAGGTGCTTTCTTAAGGAAAGCAGTAGCTCTTAAAAGTATATTTTCTTGGGGTGAGTATGTCCTGTCCACTAACACGAGTGTGCCCCTGCCCACTTGCCCTTGGGGCGGGTCAGTTTGCTCCTGTGGGATCTCCCGTTGGAGCCGTGTGTGAGAGTGGACAAGTGGTGCCACTAGGTGGCACTTTGTGCCTAGCCATTGTTCATGACCAGGGCCGAGTCACACCATCAGGGCTAGCGCGTCCCAGCTCCACAGGCTGGGAGCCGAGGCCCAGCGCAGGCCTGCCCAGGTGCGCCCGGGCCGCGCTCCTCAAGGAGCCCAGGGCTGCAGCCTCCAGCACCGGGCTCCGGAAGTCCTGTTTTCGTCTCAGGAGACTGCAGCAGGGTGTGAGGACTTCAGCGCAGAGCCCTGACCAAGGGGTGTGCCCAAGGTGGAGTTTGTGTAGCTTTGCCAAAAACGTTTTCTATTCTCAAGATGACTCAAGCCAATAAATAGCATTAGCAGCTTCCTGGGGGCTCAGAGCCCTCTATTTATTTTCTGGTGTTTGTCCCTTCAGTGTTGTAAGCAGCTCTTCCCGAGTCTTTCTTAGAACCGATCCTGTTAGTGGTGTCCACTTTGGTGTTGCTCCAGTGCCGTGCCAGTGAGGTTCTTCTTGGTGGTTCCTGATGTCTGTACTCTCATCCAGGGCCTTAAAGGGCTTTGTGCTCCACGCCCACACTCTGGCGGGTCACGGTGGCCTTGTGTCTGCCTTGTGGACCATGTCTCCTGGGCCTAGGAGCATCGGCTGTGGTGCTGGTCTGTCCTTCGTGGTGTGGGGCCTGGGTGGTGTTCTAGATTGTGCCTGGGCTGTGGGCTGTGTGCTGTATGGCCCCTGCAGCCCTAGGAAGCTGACTCCAAGCCCTCCGTGCAGGCAGACTTGGGTTTTGGTCCTGTTCTTTCCAGGTGCCCGGTGTACGTCCCAAAGCAGAAGTGGTCATCAGTTGCTGCTTCAGGCCATGTGGCCTGTGAGGTGTGGGACTCGAGGCAGAGCTGCAGGCATGCCAGGGAAGCGCCCTGGGCCACGGTCCCCGTCCCGGGCTCTGTCTGACGTCCTGGCCCAGGGTTCAGCCCCGGAGACAGACTGCCAGCTGTCAGGCTGGAGCCAGCCCGGCCGAGGGCTCACAGGTCTCCTGGGCTCCAGAAGTAGTTTGAACTGGACCTGAGTCCTGTGAGCTTGGTGTTCTTAGTATTGTTTTGGGGGATCAGCTTGTTGCCTTCCCTTTTGGACATGGGAGGGGAGAAGAGTAGGTAGCAGAATACAGAGGGGCATTAACCATTTTGTAAGTTACACTGAGTAGCCTAACTCACAGTGCTTTCTGAAATCCATTGTGTTTACTTTAATATTTAAAAGCCCAGTTATCCACCCATTGAAGGTGTACGTCCTCAGCTGCTCCTCGGCCTGGCTGCTGCGGTGGGCACGGGAGGTGGTCCTGCCCCTCCGGGTAGCTCTCGCCCTCTCCGTGCAGGTGGCTGGCCCGGCCTCTCGGCGTTTGGTGTTCAGCGCTCAGCGTCCCTGTGAGGGGCTGCAGGGTGGGCCCGGGCTGCCGCCTCCGGGAGTGGAAAGGACCTGCGCAGGTGCAGGACGCTCGTGTTGGAGACACCTGGGCTGGCAGCCCTCCTGGGCGATGGTCCGAACGTCGGGACAACTTGCCGGGTCACTGGGAGTGGGGTCGGACTTGTGGGCTTGCCATGTGCACGGAGACTGCAGTGGCCCTGTCTCACTTCTCCTCAGGCTTCCTGTCCTTGCCTGTCCTTCGGGGTCCTGAGCCCTCTCCTTACATCTCCTCGGTGTAATTTATTTATTTAACCCTAACTGCTCACCTCTGTTTCTGCGTGACCTACCTCTCCGTTACCGCGTGCCCCCACATACACACGCGTGCACATAGACACTCTGAGTTTGTTTTTAACAGTACTGGACGTTGACCGCAAGGCCTCCACACTGAGCTACGTCCCCAGCTCTTTAAAATTTTTTTAAAATATTTTTGAGATTGCCAGGTGTGGTGTATGCCTGTAATCCCAGCGCTTGGGAGGCTGAGGCAGGAAGATCTCTATGAGTTCAAGACCAGCCTGGGCTACATAGCAAAACAAAATTTTAAAAAACAAATTTTTTTTCTTTGAGACAAGTTTTTTTTTTTTTTTTTGGTACCGGGGATTGAACTCATGACCTTGCGCTTGTCAGGCAGACGCTTAAGCCACTGAGCTAAATCCCCGGCCCGAGACAAGTTCTTAAGAAGTTGACAAGTTACCCAGGATGGGCTCAAACATGAGATCCTCCTGCCTCAGCCCTTAGAGTGCTAGGTTTACAGACATGTTGGCAGTGACCGCATTGGGTACCATTGACCTTGTTGTCATCATTTCTTTCTTTCTCTTCTGGACGTTCTTCGTTCCTTTTCTTCCTTTTACAAGTCCTTAGCCCCTCTTTCTCAGCAGTCGGTTGTCAAACTGCGGGCCTCTGTCAGGGTGGAGGCAGTACCTCTTGCTGGAGACGCAGTGTTGGGCCTCCAGAGGAGCTTGGCATGGAGCCCTTTCCTGCACCCGTTCTGCGGCGCTGGACCACCCTTTGAGAAACCCACCTGCCTCGGTCCGTGCTCTCCCCGCCCGACTCCCGCAGCGATCTGGTCCATCATAGAGCCCAGCGGATCCCCAGCTCCGCTGCCCCCACTCCGAGTGCCCGCGTCCTCGGCACCCTGTGCTCGTGCACTGGCCCCCAGCGCTCTCCCATGTGCGCAGACGGGTCTTCCTCCCCCAGGCCTTCAGTGGCTCCCATCAAGCCCAGCTGTCCACGCCTGGAGTGCCGCTGTGGGCCCTGCCCCAGAGGCCCACTGAGCCGCTCAGATCTCCTCGGAGCCGGCTGGCCCCTCCGTGCCCCTGCCCAGTGCTGAGCAGATGCAGCCTTGTGGTGTCATGTGGCCTGTGTGGCCTCCCTCTAGACTGTGAGCTCCTCGCGGGCAGGCCGTCTGTGTGCACGCTGTACCCCATGCACCTAGCACAGTGCCTTGCACTTGACAGGTGCTCAATAAATGTTTGCCAAGTGAGCCGGAGCACGGTGCCTTCTTTGTGCGACACGTTCCTGGCAGCAGGGCTGGACGACCTCCGGGGAGAGTGCGAGGCCTGGAGCCCGCCTCTGCCGGGTGCCTGGGCCAACCCCCGGGGCCTGCCTCCCGTGGCGGTGGGGCACTCGCCCCGTCTGCTAGAGCCGTTTGCTGCCACAAGAAGAGCTGCGCTGTGGTAGCACGAAACCACGGGCAGAGTGAGTCTCCGGTCCCGGTGTTGAGAGTGCCCTTTCTCTGCCGTGCCCGCACCTGCTGTCCCAGCACTGTCCTCTGTCTGCGTGGTGTTCCGAGGCAAGGTCTCACTCTGCCTCGGGCTGCTCGCACTCGAAAACCCTGGCCTCAGTCTCCGGGTGCGGGGCTTCCAGGCTGTGCTCCCGTGACAGCCAAGGCATTCTCTGCTGGACCTGCCTCCCTGGAGAGGGATGTGTGTAATTGTCCTCTGCACGGACCTGCGGGGTGAGGTTGAGGTTGGGTAGAGCAGAGACTAATCTCACAGGCATGTGCGCAGGGCAGCCGGGGTGACCACTTCCAAGGGCTGGCTCCTCAGAGGAGAGCGCGCCCCTTTCTGGGAATCCACGTCTTCTGACTGTGCCTGAGTTCCGTGCTCAGTTGCCCATCCAGCAGGGCGAGACCGGTTGAGTCCGGCTGGCGTGTGACCTTCCTGCCTGCTGCAGTTTCCCTGTGAGGCCACTCCGACCAGCCCGATGGCACCTGTTGGCACCTGCACACGGGACGGCTCGTCACCCACGCCCGCGTCCGCAGAGCTGGGGCCCAGGCGAGTCTGAGTGTGCTCCTGGGTCTTTACCGGCCAGCAGGGCACCTGGGTCAGTGTCTGCAGCTTTGTCAGAGCCTTCACAGGGTGGGGGAGGGCTCGGGCTGAGAGGTTGGGAAGACCTTGCCATGCCCGCCATGGACAGAGCAGAGGGCTGTAGGCATGGCAGAGGCTGCGGGCATGGCAGAGGCTGCTGGGTGCCAGCACAGCTCTGGCTCACTCAGTCCTCTCCACTAGGCTGGGCGGAGGGGCGGCTGTCATCTCCATTTTATCAGGGAGAAAGTTGAGGTTAGGGGGGCTCCAGAACTTGGGGTTCTCAAGGCTAGCGTGTCTGTGGCCCCTTCACCTTCATAGGTAACCAACAGCCGGAGTGCACCTTGGCCACCCCTCCTCCACCCCGTGAGAATGAGACCCGGCTGGCAGAGGGCTCGAGGAAGCCTGGGCTGGCCCCATCTGGGGGTCTGGGGAGGAGCCCGAGCAAGCCCCACACCTGCCTCTGCTGCAGTCGGGCCTGCACTGTGGCCCCTGCTGGGCTCTGCAAGCTGGAAGCAGCCTTCTCATCCCCCAGCTCAGTGCCAGGGCTCCGGACACCTGTGACGCCGGCCTGGGGAGGTAGAGGCTGGGGTGAGCCTGCCCTCTCTTCTCCTGCACCTTGGTGGCTTCAGCTCCAAGAGTCACAGGACTGCAAAACATAGTCCCTCCCACCCCACCCTGGCCCAGGTCCCCAGGGAGCCCAGTCTGGGGTCAGGCCTGGGCAGGCCCTGCCTGCCCTGCCCGTGGCCACCTTCGGGCTCTGGATCAGTCTAAGATTTCAGCAGCTGAAAAAGGCAGCAGGAAGGAGAGGCCTCTTGTGCTCTCTCTTGTGCTCACCGAGCCCTGCTCGGTGACCTCCAGCACTGGCATGTCCCTCCTCATCCCTGTGAGGGCCGTGGGCCCTGGAGAGGGCTGGAACCCAGAGCCCAGGAACCTAGAGCTGGCCGCAGGTGGGGAGGGAGGACTAGAGCGTGGGGCGCTGGCTTCTCCAGGTGCTTCTGCTTCCTCCACCCCTTCAGAAGTCCTCCAGCCCCCGGCTGGGGAAGGAGGCAGCCAGAGGGGCTGTCTCTCTCCGGGGGCCCCTGCTGTGACTCTGGGGGCTCTGTAGCCTCTGCAGATGGGAGCTGTGCAGCTCCAGGGCTGCCAGGCAGCACCTGGAGGAGAGAACCCGGGCGCCTGCTGGTCAGGGCTTAGCGGGGGCCCAAGAGCGTCTCCCCACACCATCAGGAGGGCAGCGGGGGCCCAGGAGCATTTCCCCACACCATCAGGAGGGCAGGGGCCCAGGTCTGGTGTTCAGGGACGCAGGGCTCTGGGAAGGGCCCCAGGCCTCAGCTGACCTGCGGAGGTTGCAGTGGGGACCCTTTAGCTTCTCTGCTTGGTGCCAGCCTGGGCTGCGCTGGGCACTTGTGTTTCTTTCCAGCCCTTAGCCAAGGTGCATGTCCTTGCTGCTCGTCGGAAGTGGCTGTAATGACATCGGGGGCAGTTCTGAAGGGGAGGGGGCAGCGGGTACCTTCCCAGCCGTCCCCACACACTGCCTGCCATGCCCAGAGCTGGCCACTGTGCTGCAGATGCTGAGGGCCGCTGCATACGCATGGCTTCCCTGCTGGCCAGGGGGCGCATTCGTGGCCACCTGTGAGTGACCGGGGAGTCCTGTTGGCCTTACGCCCACACCTGCACTGTCCTCTGCCTCCCCGGAAGACGTGGCCATCCTTGCCCTTGGAGTGCCCTTGGAGGCAGGTGGCGGGCAGGTATGCTTGACCATCAGAGTGGGCTCCAGGGCTGGCTGGCTGTCCCATGTGTCTCCACCCAGGCCAGTGTGTCCCCGTGTGCACCCTGTGAGGTCCCCCTGTGCTCCTGTCACCAGCATTGTGGGCCCGGATGGCAGGGCCCAAGCACCAGTCCCTCACAGGCTATAGGACAAGAGTGCAGCCCCGTTCCTCCCCACAGCTGCTTTCCGAAATGAGGATCCAGGCTCCCACCACCCACAGACTCCCGGTCCCAGCCAGAGCTGCTCCGCACTCCGAGGTAGCCCTGGGGCGGGCGCCCATGGCCGCGCCCCCTTCTGGGGCTGAGGCGGATCGCAGACTGGACAGCCACTCCAGCCCTCCACTGCCTGGCTTGGGAGGCACTAGCAGGGGCCCTCCGCGCGCCCGTTGGCAGCAGGCCTCTGTCCACCCCTCTGCAGGCCACGCTCTGGGGGGATGCGCCCCACGGGACCCAGGAAGGGGGAGGGAAGGAGCCTGTGAGGAGCTGAGGCTGGGCGCAGCTTGGCTCCGCAGAGATGGGTCCCCTGCTGCGTCTGCAAGGGCCCAGGCCAGCGGCTGTGCGCCTGGGAGCCTGTGTCTGCGCGCCTGAGGCCGTGCCAGCTCCAGCTTTCTGATTAGGTCCAGCCAGCCCCCTCTTCCTGTGGTGGATGGAGCAGCTGGCAGGCCAGGGACAGCCCCCTGAGGTGCCCGTCTGTGGTCTGAGGTGATCCGAGCCCTCTCAGACCCGGCTGTGGGTGTCGGAGGCCGGACAGTCCAGCTGCCTGTGACCACCGTGGTCGTGGTCTGGCCCAGTAGCAGCAAATGCATCTGGCTGCTCTCTGGGAAAAGAGTAAACTTGGTAGGCAAAAATCTGTTCCTAATCATGACTTAATACACAGTGTCTACATATAGTGTTCTTTACCTGCAGGGCCTCAGTTTCCCCATCTATACTGTTGGTCACCCTGCTCAGCGAGATGCGAGCTGCTGTTAGCTTAAACCTGGTAAATCCACATAATCAGGACGGTTATTTCCCTTTTTCTTTTGTAAATATTTTGAAATTTAATGAACATGGAGAAGAATACATGAAACCGGGTATAGTGGCACATCTGTAATTCCAGCACTTGAGGCTGGGTTCGAGCTCAAGACCAGCCTGGGCTACAGAGGCAGACCTTGCCTCAAAAATGACTAAGTGACTGTTTATAGAGGGCCAGGGGTGTAGCACAGTGTGAAGAGCCCTGGTTCAACTCCAGTACTGCAGAAGAAGGGAAGTCCACACACACAGCCCCACACCTGTCACTGTGCAGCGGTGTGTGTCCCTACTGTCCCTGGCTCCACTTCCTGTGGCGTAGCCCTGCTGTCTGTGGCCCTCAGCTGGGCACCTGGGACATGTGTGAAGAGCAGTCACAGAGGGGCCAAGGCCACAGTCCCTGGCCTGGCTGAGGGCAGAGAATCCCTAACACAGCCTCTGGGGTTCAGAACCCTGGGTGGCTGCAGGGGACCTCTGCAGAGCCCAATGGGCAGGCTCTCCAGGGGAAGAGACTTCCTTTGCATCTTTAAAAACTGCCTGACACATCTAAACCAGATGCCCAGTGGGCGGCCAGAGAAAAGCAGCAGAGGGGCCGTTTTGCTTGGTAGCTTGGAACCTCAGCGGTGCAGAGCCCAGCAGTGGGCACCCCAGGGCGCCCCGCCGCTCTGCGCAGTGACCACATCCGTCTGTCCCATGGGAATGTGTCCCTCCAGGCCCCAGAGGCACCCACTGCTCTCCAGAAGGCTCCAAGGGTGGGAACGTGGTGCCCTGTGCCCCTGGGACCTGGGACCAAGGGTGGGAGCATGGCGCCCTGTGCCCTGTGCCCATCAGGTCCAGGATGTGCGGGTGTCACCCGAGCGCTGGCGTGGATTCCCTTCCCTGCCCCAGGTCGATGTTCCTGGATGGGAAGCCCACGTGAGGCTCCTCACAGCCCCCTGCACCACGGGCCCTGAGCCCATGGACCCGAGTGCTGTGACACTCAGCAGAGATCCGTGTCAGCTCCAAGCCCTTCTGGCGCCTCCTGTGGGCAGGAGCAGTGGCCTTGGTAGCTGGCACTGTCTCTTGGTCCGGTCATCATTCAGGGGTGCACACAGCTGTGAGCCCCGTAGCCAGGCTATCCTCACGGAGCCACGGTGTGGCTGGTCCCCTGCATGCCTGGCCATCCTCTCCCGCTGCCCGCTGTGGGGCATGCGGAGCAAGTTGGGCTGCATTTCCGTGAGACTGCGCCAGCGGGGACAGCAGCTCTCGCTCTGTCTGCTGGCCCTACGGGGCCAGTGTCAGGCACCCAGGTGCAGCTGTGACCCCGCCAGTGCCTCGAGTTCCCGGACTGTCCAGGGTGCAGCTGGGCAGACCCCGGAGCCCTCAGTGGGCCACCTGTCTTCACTTGGAGGGTCTCTTCTCAGTGGAGCGAAGGTGGCCAGGAGACAAGAAAGCAGGTCTCCCTCGGAGAACTGGGTGGACCTGGTCCTGCTCTGATCCTGCCACGGGCGTGTATTTACCCAGGCGATGGAGAGACTCGGCCCACGCAGAAGACTCCTGTGCGCGTTTCCAGCAGTCTCCTCCCGTGGCCACATGGAAGCCGGGGCTGAGTTAGCCGTGGGCACCACACCGCAGGACCCTGTGCCGCAGGCACCCGGGCCAGACAGCACCTTACTGGGTGGAGGAGGGTGCGGCTCGGTGGGAGGGTGCTCGAGAGCAGCCTAAGGCCCTGGCGCACCCCAGAACAGCACAGGCGCTGGACAGGGCTGGGCCCTGCCAGGCTGTCGGCATGAGGTTGCAGGCCAGGCCACGCTGTGCCTGGGTTGACACTCAGTGCAGTGTCTTTCGGAGTGAGGAACTTTCTGGAACAATGGACGTGGGCCCCATCTTGTCAGAGCAGTGGTTAGGTAGGTGCACGCAGCTGTCCAAACACTGAGCGGTTAGGCTTTTTGCATTTAATGTATGCAAACAATTAAAGCTAAAGGGAGACCCAGAGCCTCAGGGCCCCAGAGGAGGCCAGGGCCCGGGTTCTTGGTGGGCCCAGCCTGGGCTCTTGCTCGGGCTGATCTGACTTCTTGGGGGTTGGCGGCTGCCTGGCCAGTGAGCGAGCAGCCTGCTGGGCCGCCGAACTGTCCTCACAGGTGCATCAGTAAACACGGCCCACAGGAGGGGACACAGGGCCCGCTACGCGGGCAAAGCGGCCTGCAGCCCGGTACTCTGCAGGCTTGCCGAGGACCTGCTGTGCACTGGAGACCAGGCAGGACAGGAAGAGCCGGGGCTCACGGAGCTCACCGGGAGACACAGGTGAGGCCTGAGAGCCGCGGGCCTGGGAGGGACCACCTCAGGGTGACCGTCCCGAAAGGCCTCTGTCCCTCAGACATGGAAAGCGTGAGTGACAGCAGAGGGAATCTAGCTGGAACCGCACTGCCTGACAGGCCACAGCGTGAGGAGGCGGCTGTGGGCAGGCCCCCAGCTCGGCCATTCTGGAGAGGAAGGGGGCACTTGCTGTTGTCCTGTAGCCCGAGGAGTTGCCCCATCTCCTCAGTATTGAAGAAAACCTAGGAGCTGGGCGTGGTGGTGCCCACCTGCACTCCCGGCACTGGGGGGGCTGGGGCAGGAGGATTGCTGTGAGTTTGAGGATAGCTTGGGCTGCAAAGTGCGAGAAGGCCAGCAGAACCCTGCCTCCAAAAGGCAACGAAAGCGAGCGAGCAGCGAGCGAGGAAGCAGCCCCGTCCGTCCTGCTTGTGGTTTGTGTACACGTGTGAGTGCTGGGGCCTGGAGCGTGTGAGCTCCAGCTGTCACTGAGCTGCACTGCCCAGCCTCTGTCGAGTTTAAGTCTTGGTTCAGTCTTTAAAATCACTTCTACACATTCGCAGCAATGGTTATGGCTTGTGTCTAGGTGTGTCCCCCCCCCCCCCGAAGCCTCGTGTGGTCATACTGGGGCGGGCTTTTCGAAGGGCGCTGAGTCTAGCATTTGCAATTGCATTGTTGTCTAATGCTGGGATTGGGGGCAGGAGTGCTGCACCCGCCCAGGTGTGGGGAGCCTGGATATAACACGAGGGAGGGAAGAAGTTGTGCCTTTCCCTTTTGTCTTTTCCGCTCTTGCCGCTTGCAGCCACCATGAACAGCTGCCCGTCAGCCCCACTACTCTGCCTTGGAGCCAGTTGAGTGTGGACTGAAGTCTCCAAGAACCGTAAGCTAAATAAACCTTTCTTTCATTCATTTTGGGCATTGGGTATTTTGTGCCAGCAGTGAGAGTAAAGTAACCAAGACAGCAATCTGAAGCCAGGTGTAGTGGCGCATACCTGCAGTCCCAGCACTCAGGAGGCTGAGGCAGGTGGGTCACCGTGAGTTCAAGGCCACCCCGGGCTACTTGGTGAGACCCATCTCAAAAACCTAAAAGTAAACAAAAAGTAACAACAGAACTCCCACAGTTTCAATCACAGTTTGAGCAAGATTTTTGGTATAGTTATTTAAATTGATTCTAAAATGTGTATGGGACAGTAGAAAACCTAAAATTTTCAACAAAAAAAAACACTTAAAGAAAATTTTAAACCTGTCAAGTTGGAGGATGCCCTGACTTGACTCCAGCCTGGTCTGAAGCCAGTCGAAGCATCGGGTTACAGGCAGGAGGCTGGACCTGGAGATGAGTGGTAGAAGGTGTCTAGGAAGATGTAAGTCACCGGGTGGGCCCGGAGGGCCCTGCGACCTTTGCCTCTGTGTCCACCCCGGGATGGGAGCAGGCCTGGGGTTCCCCGGTATGGATGCAGCACTGGCAGGGGTGTCATTGCCAGGATTGTACCCCATGACTGAGCCCAGGGCCCAGGCTCCGGACCCAAGGAAGCTGGGAGATATAAACAGGGACTGTCCAAGCCACTGGATCTCAGGTCACTGATACACAAATTAATAAACCCATAAGCTGAAAAACGAACCTCTGCCTGTGTTTCATAACAGATCCAAAAATTAACCCGAAATGGACCAAAGCTGTACACGAAAAGCTAAAACTTATGGAAGGCGGAGACAAGGACGTGGAACAGCGATGGAACTGGACGGGCGAGGCCTGGTGGGAGAGCGCCGTGGGCCCAGGGCCTGCGGTCCTGTGGTTCCGTGCTTGAAGTGCCAACGGCAGCCCAGCTGCAGGACCTGCAACGGTGCCTCTGGTCCCCTCTAGTCCACTTGTGAGTGGCCGAGTGAGCCGCAACCAGTAGGTCGCAGTTCTGTGCCCCGGCTTCCTCCTCTGTGGCCAAGCAACCTGGCCTGGGTCAGTGCTCAGCCCTGGTCAGTTTCTACCCATGCACAGCCTCTCGGTTGTCACTGCCAGGCTGGGGCAGGGGTGGGGCATTTTCCTAGCATGCCAGGGCCCCGAGGTCAGTCCCCAGAAGTGGAGACCACAGAAGCTGCTTCCTAATCAGGCTGGGAACGCACACTGGGCGAGAGAGGTGTGGTCCACTTCGTGCCCCTGCTGCCCAGCAAGGGGAGAGTCCCTTCCAGGCTGTAGTGGACTGGCAACTGGTGGTCAGCTCGTAACACCAGCTGAACTGAGTCAGCGTGGTGCTGGGTGTGGAGGGCCCACCTGAGGGTTGCTGCCAGCATAAAGGGAGAGCTGGAGAGGAGGAGGCGGTGGTGCTGGTTCTCCTGTTGCCGTGGGTTCTCCTGGAGGAGCTTGGTGAGCTTTTTTCCTGATATGAACCTGGCTGTTCTCATCGTCAGAGGAGCTCGGGACCTCGTTGTTACCGAGAGTAGCTGTGGTACTTTTTAGGGGAGCGCTGGGCCTTATTTTGATTGTCGCTTTCTGGCTGCAGAGGGGAGGGTGTTCATCCTCTGGGAGAAGCTGTCACGCTGGCTTCCTGTATGGCCTCAGCTGTTCTCCTCCTCCGGAAGCTCAGGACCTCACTGTTGCTGAGGACAGCTGTGGTACTTTTCAGGGGAGCCCTGGTCTTTACTTTGAGCATTGCTTCTGCCTCTGACGCAGACCCCTTAGCCTCCTGGCACAGATCTTTCATCGTGGCACAGACTTTCTAGCTTCCACTGCTGACCTTGTGACAGATCTGTGAAACAGACTCACGTGAGGCACTGTCATGGACTCTAAGCTTCCAGCTGGACTCATGCGGGACATTGCTGTGGGATCCGGGCCCTCAGCTGGATTTTTTTGTAGTCTTTAGTGTGTGGACAGATTTCCTGTACCTTTTGTGTTTGACTCTTTGGATGACTATTATAAAATAATTATGTAAATTATGTGTCCTGTATTTTGCAATCCTTGACTACAACACAGGCCCGCATTTGGAAGTTCCCTGTGGAGACACCAGCTAGGAATCCTGTGGCCCCCAGGTTACTTCTGGCCAAGCTGCTGGGCCACCTGGATGCCTCGATGGAAAGGACTGGAGAGCCGCTCCAGTCCGAGGCTGCGGAACCACCAGACCCAGCCCCTGCTGAGAGGAGCCTCAGGGAAAGCCGCAGCTCAGACCAGTCACCACCGGGGCGCCTGAGCCTGGGGCTGCAGGGGGGAGCGATTCCCCGTGCGCTGGCCCGGTGTGCCAGGGCAGGGACTGGGAGGTGGCACCATCCCGGTGGCAGCTGGCGTGAAGGCTGCAGGGCCCAGCAGTGCTTGGTGGGAGGGTGGGGCCAGGGGAGGAGGGTGTGCGGAGGGTGTGGGCTCCCAGGTGGAGGAGGGGGTGTTGTCCAGCCTGATATCCTGGTCAGGCCCCACAAGCCCCCAAGTAACCCCATCTGCATCTTCTTGTCTATGGGCAGAGCTGCCGGGACCTGCCCGCTCCCTGCGTCATGGATCACTTGCCTTGCTCTTCCCAGGTTTGATGGGTAGAGCTTTGTGCCGCCGGGCAAGCATGGCCTTTACCACCTCACACGTAGGGCTAAGCATCTCCTCTGCAGTGGGGACTGTGACTTCCAGTGTCACAGAGCCTGGGCGCTGTTTCCAGGGCGTCTGTACACAGTGGAGTGCCACTCGGCCACGCAGAAGCGTGCATTTGAGTCACTTACAGGGAAATGGAGGAACCTGAGACCAGAAAGTCAAGTGAAGTCAAGCAGACACAGACACTTAAAGGTCACATAACTTCTGAGAAACCCGAAGCACAAATAATTTTTTAAAAAAGATAGACGATGGGAAGCATAGAGATGGATCTGTTGCAAATGGAAAAGGAATGCAGAGGCGAGTGAGGAGCCTGCGGTGGGCCGGATGCTGCCTGTGCTGCTGGGGTGGGTGAAACTCCGCTGCGGGAAAGTACAGCAATGTTTCCTTTTCGGGACCGGGAAATCAGACTCACAGTCCTGTGCTTGCCAGGCAGGCGCCGTGCCGCTAAGCTGGATCCCCGCAAGGCTGGGGTTCGTGTTTTACTGTTTACTTCACGAGCTTCTGCCAGCTTCCTGAGGACACTACATTCTTGGTCCCCAGTGCTGATGAGGGTGTGGCCGGTGGACGTCAGGGGACATGGCTTCCTGGAGCTGGGACTGAGAGGATGCAAGGCCCCGGAGGGAGGGCACAAGGGACAGGGGCTGCTCCTCCCTCCTGCCCCGGCCAGGGTCCAGGTGGACATGGGAACAATGGGAGGAGACTGAAGGGTCACCAGCCAGGAGCAAGACGGGAAACCGCCCAGACTGGGACGTGCAGAGCACCTGAGTGAAGATGTTGCGGCCCTGTGGCCGTCAGGGTCTGCAGTCACTTGGCCCTGACATCCCAGGGCACTAGCTCACGTGCATCACCCGTTGGTGCTGAGCTGTGCGCTGGCGGGTGAGCTCAGCCTGCAGGAGCAGACGGCCGGCTGTGGGAGGGGCTCGCCCACGGCGAGCACACGTGCGGAGCGCTGAGCACGGAACCCTGGGCACCGAGGTGGTGGCTCCTGCCCTCGTGGGCCGCAGGTCCTGAGGGGACCAGACATGATCCACAGACATTGCAGCGCAGTGCCTGGCGGGGCACACGGCCGTGTGCTGCATGCTGTATGTACCAGGGCCCACGGCACCCAGCCCATTTCCTTCCTGTCTGGGGACTTGGGCAGAGATGTGAAGCCTGGTGCCAGGGTTACCCATGTGGCCGAGCTGGGCTGTGGGAAGCTGAGCTGAGTTGTCCCAGTCGTGGGGGAGCAGGGCCTGGCCGTGGGAGCCCTGCTGGGGCCACCTGCATTCTCAGGGGAGCTATCGTGGACCTTGGCATCTCCAAATCCCTTTCTGGCTTCCTGAAAAGTCACATCTGTTTGGACCCCCACTTGCCCAGGGACAAGACCCTCACTGGCTTCCCTCCTCTGAGGCTGTGCACAGATGCCAGCACTTTGCCACCTGGGGCCACAGGGCAACTGGTCAAGGCCCACTTCGCCAGTGGGTGCCCCATGCAGGGCCCTGCTCGGGCTGGAGAGGCCCACGTCCAGGTCAGCCACAGGGCCATTGTTGAGGCTTGTGGAGAAGGACCGTCCCCATCCCCCCGCCAGCCCAGATCCCGGTCTCTGCGGTGGAAAACCGCGCGCCTCCCGAGTCCACGCCGTGTCAGACCAGTGCAGTGCCACGGGCCTTTGCCCTCGGTAGTCAGGGCGTCTCTGCCTGGGCGTGACACAGGCTCAGAGGCTGGCCTGCAGTTCTGGGAGCAGTTACAGGTTTGAGTAAGTCATCTTGCCACAAGCTACAGGCAAGTGGCGGTGTGGGGGGCCTCAGTGTCCCCAGCAGTGGAGGGAAGGGCGGGCCTCACTGTTCTCTCTCGGAGGCCTCTGCAGCCTTGACCTTAGGAGCCCTTGGGAATGAGCCTGGTGTGCCAGCGACCACCTCAGGGGACGGGCCTCCCCAGACTTCAAGGGGGCCTGACAGCCACACTGGCCAGAGCCCCACGGGATGCACGGCCTCCTGCTGGGTCGGCCCAATAAAGACTGCTTTTCTCACCGTCCTGCTCACACCTCCGAAGCACGACTAGGCAGGCTTTTCCCCGCCCGCCCCCGCTGCCCTTGCGAGCTGGATGCTAAGGGAAGGCACCTTGCTGGGGAACTTCGGGCACCCCGCTGGCTGAGTCAGGGCTGCTCTGGAACACGGAGACCAGGAGGTCGGGGCTCTTTTCAGTCCTGGGAATTGAACCCAGGGCCCCGCACATCTAGGCAAGCTCCCTACCACTGAGGCATCCCCAGCCCCCGGGGTGATGCCCTGGTTGGAGTCAGCGGGGGAGGTTTGGTGACTGTGGCCGTTTGGCGCTTTCCCAGTCCAGGACAGGGAAGCGTGGCCTAGAACAGGGTCTTGGCAGAGCCTGTCTCCGGTGCTGTGCGCTCTGGCTGCAATTCCACCTTGGACTTCTAGCTCGTGACGGGACAGACGTGGTGGGGCTCTGTGCACCCGCTGTGGGGCTCTGTGACTCTTGGTTCCTTTTCTTTTTTCTGAGACAGTCTCACTGTGTAGCCCAGGCTGGCCGCAACCTTGCTGCAAGCCTTGCCTCAGGCTCCCGAGTGCTGGTGTCACAGGCGTCACCTCCCTGCTGGCTGCCAGGTTCCGTGGCCTCCATGTGCAGAGCCTCTGGTTCCCTTGCCTCCCGGCCCCTCGGCCTCCTTGGAGTCATGATCTCTCCCTAGCCCTGCGCCCTGCTGCCGGGGCTCCTTCCCTCGGGCTCTGGAAGGATCCAGGGGCTTCAGGGCCATATCAGCATTCTCAGCCTCTGGCTGGGACCAGCTCAGCAGGTGCCCTCTGCACCCCTGGGGCACACAAGGCGAGTCCACATCTGTGTTACGGAGTCCTTGCCTCAGCACGGATGAGGCAGGGCCCAGGGAGGTGAGAGTTCACCCAGGGGCAGCCAGGATTGGTGGGCCGTGGTCTGCCCCTTCCTGGCAGCCCCTCCCGAGCCTTGACTGAGTCACAGCCTCCCTGTGCCAGGGCGTCTGTCTCCTGGGAGAGTGGCACACTGCAGGATGGCAGGGTAGCAGCTCGGGCCTCCCACCACCTGGCCCTCCAGCCACGCAGCTGCCTGGGCTGCTTCCCTCCAATGCTGTGCCTGTGCGGAGGCAGGAATGGGCAGTGCCCGCCTCCCTGCCCGGGGCACAGGCACTCCCAGCACCGCCCATCTTGGCTTCCGTATCCCAGACTGAGGATGGGGGGGGACCAGACCCCTGCAGCTCTGAGGCAGGGCCACAGTGGTGTCACACAGCCCCTTGCCCACTGCTGTCCTCGCACCCATCCCTCGCCGGTCACCTGAGAGGGTCCCTGGAGATCAGCCCAGGGGGTAGGACACGAGGGCACAAGATCTCTTCCACGTCCTGCAGCACCCCGGAGCACCCTCATCTGAGTATGCAACCTGGGGCCTCCGAAGGCTGCAGGTGTTCGAATGCGGACCGCAGCCCACAAGTGGAGAGCTCTGTGCCGTGAAGCAGGCCTGCACACAGTATGCGTGTGTGTAGAGTGAGCTCAGGCTGTGCGGGCAGCGTGAGGGAGGCTCGTGTTAGGCCTCATGCCCAGGGTCACGTCTACGGACTGGCAGGTATCCCAGATGCAGAATCAAAGCATTTCTGCACTTCCCTCTCCCCGGGGCATTCAGTGGGCACCGCGTTGACTTGAAAGCAAACAACACCAGCCGAGAAATGTTTATTTCTACTTTATGCCAAGGGAGTGAGGGGCCTACACATGGCTTCGGTTAGGGCTGGAGACAGGCAGCAGTGTAGGAAGGAGCGAGCTGGTCTTGGTCCGGCTCCTGGCCCCCTCCAGCCGATCTCATGGTCACTGTGCCCCAGATGGGCCCTCTCTCCCCTCTGCCTGGGCCCTCCAGTGGCCCCAGTAGTGGGGATGGAGTCCGGACTCCCTCTCAGGGCTGCGGCCTTGTGGCTCCCTCTGCCCCAGGCAGTGTCCTCTCCCTGCGCTTGCCCTCTCCTCCTCGCCCCTGTCCCTGAGTCAGAGGAGCCGGTGGCCGGAAGCTCTGCACTCTGCTCTAGGAGACCTCTGCTGCAGGGATTCCCTGTGGGCGCTGCAAGGGCCTGGGGCTTGGCAGGGTTGGGGGGCGTGGAAGGAAAGGGGGCCTTGCCCTGTCTACAGCAGCAGTGTGGGCACAGGATGGGAAGGTAGGTGGGAAAACCAGCTGGATGGGAAGACTGTCCGGGTGCTGCGGAAAGCCAGCGGCCGGCCAGAGTGCGGCTGGGCATGCCGGGTGTGGGCTGCCCTTGCTGCCCCGTGACCCTCTCCCCGACACCTGCCACCTACAGGAGGTTTGTGCTGTCCCGGTCAGCAGGGCCCAGTGGAAGGGGCCGGGAGAGGAGAGCTGTCCAGCTCACTGCAGCAGAGGCAGAGGACCCTTCCTGACACCCCCCAGACCCCACCTCCACGGTGAGTCCACGCCGGTACCCACAATCCAAGCACCTCCCTCGAGCCCTGCCTGGGAGCCACGAGGCTCCTGGACACGAACCCCGATGCCTGCAGCATGGGAGTGAGAACACCTAGCTCGGGGCGGTGCTGGGGACTCCGCCTGATTCCACGGGTCAGCTGCTGGGTCCTCTCCCCTTCTGGGAAATAAAGGCCAGCTGTTGGCTGGGGACACAGCTGCCTGGACGAGGCCGCTCGTCCCCTGCTTCCCGTGCGTGTGGTGCTGTAGGCGGAGGGGCCCGGGCGGCCTTCGGAAGCACCCTGAACCCGGGGAAGCGGCTCCTCCTGCCCACTGGCCAGGATGTGGAAGTGAAGGAAGGTCTCGACAGCCACTGAGACCGCGGAAGACGGGTGGCAGCAGGGCCAGCTGGCCACAGTCAGAGGTCTCCGTCTCACAGTCAGGGTCCACCGTGGGACTCCTGCCTCTGCTTTTCTTTAAGCTACGGCCTTGGAGTTTCTGTCACTCACCCCCATCCCAGGCCAGGTAGACACGAGCCACTTCTGTGGCCGGGGCTGGCTCTGCACGGGGAATCGGGGGGAGAGAAACTGAGGTAGCTCCTCTGCCTGAGTTCCTCGGAAGTGCCCGTGGGGAAGCGGACAAGCGGCAGTATGACTCGTGCCACAGGGCAGTGACACGGGGACTTGGCTTCGTCAGCGCGGCAGGCTCCTGGGGAGACACGCTTACCTGGCTGGGAGTCCCGAGCCGAGGGAGGCCTGGATGACCTCTGGCTTTGCTGGCCTTAGTTACCTGCTTTCATTTGTCTTTGAAAATCGCTGATGTGGAGGCCACGACGCTGAGTGACGCTGAGTGACGCCTTGCTGGTCTCCATGGCCGGGCTGAGACGACACCTCTCAGTGTCACGAGGCCCAGCGCTGCCTCGGCTACTTCTGGGGGGGCGGTGGGGGAGGGCAGGGCAGGGGAAGGCGGGAGCCGGGCTCATGGCTCTGGGGTTGAGCTCAGGCCCTTCACACGAGCCGGATCCTCAGCCCGTTTTGAGACAGGATTTTGCTGCATTGTCCAGGCTGGGCTTAAACTTTTGATCCTCCTGCCTCAGCCTCCCAGAGTGTTCCATCTTGACTTAGTTTGTTTCAGTGCTAGGGACTGACCCCAGGACCTCGAACATGGAGGCAGGTGCTCCACCACTGAGCTACATCTCCAGCCCTTTGTATTTCAGCCAGGATTTCACTAACTGGCTTCAAATGTTTAATCCTCCTGCCTCAGCCTCCTGAGTAGCTAAAATTACGGATGAGGGCCACCACCAGCAGTGTAACCTTCCCCCTTCTGAGAGCAGGTCATAAACACAGCACAGTGTCTCTCAGTCGGGGCTTGTTTTTGACTAGACAGGGCTTAGCGCCGGCGCTTCTTCAGGGAGGGGTCCGTTTGCGGTTTTGGGGGGAGTCCCCCTCAGGCCTGTGGTGATGGATTATTGCAGGACGGCTGGTCGGCTCCGTGCTGAGCCGTCGCTGCAGCCCTGGGGGTCGCTGTCAGCGTCTCACAGGAGGCAGGCAGGCTGCTCGAGGCTGCTGCCAAGAAGTAAGAACAGTATTCAAGCCCAGACCTCACTCACATTCATCTGAGAGACCAGGAGAGAAACTGAGGCTGCGCGGGGAGCATCTGGGTCCCCCACGAGGTGCCTTCCCCTCCCCTCGCTTGTGAACGGAGGCCGTTGTCTCCTGCCTACTCTGGCCAGCGCCTGTCCCTGGGTGGCTGTCACTTGCGGACAGCGACAGCGGTCACCACTCACCTGTGAATCACATCCCCCTTCCACCGACTCAAATTCTGCAGATTTCCACTCCCAACTCCTGGAAATACACCTGGCCTTGAGCGACACACGCACACACGCACACACCCTGCTGTCCCGGGACGCGTGCCTGCAGCCTTCCGCCTGTGCAGCCCTTCCCGCCTCCTGTCCTGAAAATTGTGTTCTGCGATGGAGGTCAGTGGGCGGCAGCCCATCCGGTGGTGGAGTGAGCGGGGTGTCCCACCTCCGCCCTGGGGACTTCCTCGGGCCTACCTGGTGACATGTCACCCCAGCCCACCCCGCTGCCCCCTCCAGACCTGGGCCTCTGCTCTATGCCTTGGCGTGGGTCAAGCTGTGTCCTCTTCAAAGCCCGGTGTTGACCCCCTGACCCCCTGGGGCCTTGGGAGCCAGGGCTGCTGAGGGTGGCATCAGGGTCCTCGCCCCAAACACACGATGTCCTAAGACAAGGAGCGTTTGGATGCAGACAGACCCTCACTGAGGGAGGACTTCACGGGCTACCCCGGGACCCCCAGACTCCAAGCCAGCTGAGGCCCTGACGTGTGGCCTGTACACTTCATTCAGCCGTCCTTACCGTGCGGGGACGAGGCGGCACAGGCGGAGGGAGGAGCGGAAGCCCGGGGCGGCAGGCGTGTCCGGCATGAGGGAAGCCCGGCTCCGCTGGACACTGCCCTTCAACCCTCTCTGCCCTTCCAGGCCTGCTCAGGCTGCTCGGTCCTGCTGCCACGCTCCCGGGGCCCAGCCAGTCCGCACCCTGCTCCGAGGGTGCCTGGAAAGGCAGTGCCTTCTCTGTCCCTGCTCTCCCGCCGCCGGCCTCCCGACCCGGCCCGTCCACCTCCTGGAGTCCTCTCTCCTCTCTGGGCCACCAGATGTGGCCAGCTCCTCTCTTTCAGACTACAGAGAAGTTGCAAAAATATCAAGTCAGCGCCCTGACATCTTCATCTGGAGTCATCCACCCACTGCCGGCCGGTGTCACTCTAGGTCTCCACACAGCCACAGCGCCCAGCGCTGGCTGCTGAGGTGCCCGAGGGGCTGCAAGCCTGAGGACAGGACCGGGCTGCAGTGCTGCCAGCTGCTGCTTCCCTTGAGCGCTGTCCACCACCTGTCCTCTGCAGCGGTGCTGCCCTGCCCGGGGCTCACGGGGGCTGGAGAGCCATCACCTGCAGCCTGCTGCAGCGCACTCGCACCCTTTCTCCCGCTTCCTGTGCTGGCCGGGTGCCCAGGGAGAGTCCCCAGGAGGCAGAGGGACGGCCGGACCCCTGTGGCCCTGCTGTGGGGACCCGGCCCGGCTACTGGGCAGTGGCCCTCTGTGGGGACACTTGCGCCGCTGCGGCCCTTGAATGCCTGGCTCCCATCTGCCTGGAAGGGAAAGAGGAGGAGGAGGCTCAGGGTCAGGAGGACGAAGGCACAGCCACCCTCGTGCCCCAGCCTGGGCGGAGCAAGCGGGGCTCGGCTCCATCAGGCACAGCCCTCACCATCACGCGCAGGAGCCAGGCTGGCTGGTGGCCCCCGCAGGGCTGAGGGTGCATCCGAGGACCTGGGAGACTCAGCCCGTCACTGCCTCCAGCCACCTGTGGAACACGGTGATCCTGGCACGAGCTGGCCCGCTGGAGGACACCCCCACCCCCTGGGGAACGGAGCCGGGGCCTACGGGCCCTCAAGACCTCTGCCAGCACTTCACTGCCCTGAGTGGGCAGGGCCAGCGGCCCCAGATCACATGTCCGACGCAGAGTCCTAGCAACATCTGGATCCAGTTTAACTGTGGAGCACAGAGAGCCAGGGGCCAGTGGCTGCCAGCACCCCAGGGAGGGGCCGGGCAGCCTGCCCCTTTCCCACGGCGGCAGAGTTCCTGGGCCCAGCCCTGGCCACCCGGCTCTGGTCCCCAGCCATCCTGGGAGGGGGAGGGGGGGCTCCCTGCCAGCCTCTTGGGCTTCTGGGACACCTGAGGGGTCGTCACCCTGGCATGACGTGGGCAGCCGGGAGGCTCCTGTCCTCGTGGGCAGCATCTCCACCTGCAGTGATGCATGGTGGCATGACGGGTGACATCTCTGGGAACGGCTTGGTCATTTATACTCAGAGCTTTGCAGACACAGTCTAACCCAGCCTTCCCATGCGACCGCTGTGTGGGGCTGTGTGGGGCTAAAGCCCCCAAAATTGGTAAAAAGGGTGAGTTTTTACCAATTTACTGGTGACACATCTGTCTAGGGAGAGCAGGATTCATACGTTCTCAGTGTTTGCCCTCCCCTTTCCTCCTTGTCTTTTGTTTTTGGAGGGTTTTTTTGGTTTTTTGGTATCGGCATTCGAACTCACAACTTTGCACCTGCCCGGCAGGCACTGTGCCACTGAGCTATACCCCTGGCCCTTCTGTTTTTATTGTCTGCTCTGTTTTGATCTGAAGTAGAAAGATGCAGAGAAAGCCGTTGTTCTCGCCTCTGGTTTTCACCTTCCTTTGGTCGCCAGGCTGAAGCCACACCACAGGGTGCAGTTCTGGGGCCATCACCTGTCAGCCGTCCCTGTCAGTTCCAGACAGGGACGCTCTGCTCCTCATCCCGGAGGCTGGGGTGAGACTCGTCTGCTGGGTCACTGGGGCCTCAGGCACCGAGGTCCCACGGGCTGGGAAGCACCGTGCAGCTCAGCAAGCAGACGGACAGAGGCCGGCACTGGGGTCGGGGGGGGGGGAGCGAGATAAGGACCCCAGCGTCCACGTCCTGCTCATGCCTGCAACTCAGAGCGTGTCAGGACGCTCCCGGGGGTGGGCAGAAGGCAGCAGGGGCACCTGAGGCCAGGACACTAAGAAAGTAGACAGAAAAGGCGCAAGCTGCGTGGGATAAGACCTTCATGGGTCTGATTTCAGTGGCTTAGAAGTCAGCTCTTGAGGCAAGAAGCAGTTTGTGCAAAATAATAGGGCAGTTAAAAAACTTTCATTTTTGGACGGACAAACCCTAAGTGGCCATAGGAGACTCAATGCATTCCACACCTATTTGTTCCGTGTTCTGTGTGCGGATCTCATGGGAACTTCAGGACGCCCAGGCGGGGGAAGGGGACACGCAGACCCCACTGAAGCCCAGCCGGTCCTCAGCCACCGCATGCTGCTTGTTTGTTTGTTTGTTGAGACAGGGTTTCCCTATGCAGTCCAGGCTGGCCTTGAACTTGTGACGATTCTCCTGCCTCAGCCTCCCAGCGCTGGGATCACAGGTGTGCGCCAGTGTGCCTGGCTAGAAGGTACTTTTCAGATGCTTTTCCTTTTTCAAGGTCAGGAGAAACATTGTGCTGGTCACACGCTCGAAGAATTAGAAGTGTGTGCCTGCTGTTTAAAGTGTGCTTTTCACTTTTCCTGTTTACCTAAGAGCTGGTTTTCGGCCTCCGACACCGCACTGGCAGAACTGGCGGGGGCGGCTGGGGCTTGGCCTGGCGCCCGCCTGGAAGGAGAGGGGGAGCTCCCTCCTGCTGGAGTTGCTGGTTCACCCAGGCTCTGAGCAAAGACACGTTCTCGTGCCGTTTAACAGTTTTTCCTGGGAAAGTAACATGAAGGGATTTTTTGCAGAGCCGAGGGACACAGACGATCTGAGGGGTCCTTGCCCCTCGCACGCCTGGTCACTGTCCTCCTGGCTCTTCTGGGGCCTCTCGAGGGTCCCAGGCTTGGCTCTGGGCTCTTCCTGTCGCCGTCTGCGTCTGTCCAGGTCTAATCCTCCAGCTGTGAGACGCATCTGCCCTAGGAGAGCAACCCCACAGCCTTGCGGCTTCCCACATGGCACCGCCACCCTGGTTCTGGAGCGTTCTGTCACCCCTGGCTGGGGGGCATTCTGTCCCCACCCTCGCCCATCCGCTCTGTCCCTGGGTTTTCTCTCAGCCGGCACTGGTGTCTCCTCACACTGCGCAGCCCGGCCGGGAGCACAGCCTGTGTCTCTCTAGTAGCTGTAATTCACTTTCATTCAAATAATGGACAAAAGCACAAGGAGAAATGTTTGTCACCTAATGAATCCAGGTTATTGTCATCTCTACTGCCATAACTGCCAGCAGGGCCAGGCTGTCTTCCCTTTCTGCTGTTTTTATCAGGCTGGCTTTTTTTATATTCACGTTTGTCTTCTTTTGATTACTAAAGACCTGCTGCCCTGCATATCACATCTACATACCAGGAGAGGGGGAACAAGAATGGGAAGGAGGCCGGGCGTGGTGATGCACTCCTGTAATCCCAGGACTCGGGAGGCTGAGGCAGGAGGATCACTACAAGTTCGAGACCAGCCTGGGCTACAAAGGGAGCCCAAGGCCCGCCTGAACCGCACAGGGAGACCCTGTCTCAAAAAGACCAAAATAAATAAATAAATAAATAAAAAAGAGGGAAAGAAGTAGAGCTCTCTGTCACCTGTTGTCCGGACAGTGCAGCCTCTGTCTGGTCTCCATCAGCCCCAGCTCCTTAGCAAACCCCCATTTAAAGCTCACTGATAGGAACTAAGTCACATGACTACACAGAGCTGCACGGAAGCTAGAAAGACTTAAGATAGCACTGGCATAATGGGCTTAGGCTGATTTTCAAGCCCGGTTCATATTAGAATCGTCTCGAGAGATTGTTTTTGTTTTACGAGACGAGGTGTCCATATGTAGCCTGGGTACCCGACCCCCTGCCTCAGCCTCCCAAGTCTAGGATTACAGTCTCCCCCCCCCCCGCCAGTTTTAGGGATATTTTTAAACATTCTGACCTGTGATATTTTTATCCTAGCCCAGTGTTCTTGATCGAGGGTGATGACAATTTCTGGGCACATTTTTTTGGGGGGGAGGGGGCAGTCCTGGGGATTGGACCCTGGGCCTTTGTGCTGAGCTCTGTCCCCAGCCCTGTTTTTATTTTTATTTTGAGACAAGGTCTCGCTGAGCTGGAGCTGGGCTCCAAGTCATAATCCTCCTGCCACAGCTTCCCAGAGTGCCGAGACTGGCGTGCACCAGCACAGCTGCTGGTGATTTCCAAGGCCACCGTGGGAGTGGGTGTCCCCAAGCATCCTGCGATGTGCAGAGCAGCCCCCAAACCCACTGCCAGTAACGGCAGAGTTGAGAACTCCGGCGTGGCCCAGCAGAAGCATCATCGCCCGCAGGCAGTCGGCGCCAAGAATCACTGGTTTAACAGGTGGCCCGGGACAGGAGACCCCACACATTAATGCCCTGAACAACAGAGGGTCCCATCGTCACCTATGGGTGAGGGGATGCACATTGCTAAGGGTTGTGGGCTTCTAGTCACACCCAAGGCTCTCATTTCAGATTCGCTCACAGCACGATACTTTTATTTCCAATTCTCTTCGCTGCAGGGTCTGTTAGTCCCTCCTCCTGAGAGGAGGTTGTTCTCCCGCTCACACTGAGCGGTCTTCCCTGCAGTAACCCTGCAGCTCGGGGCGGGGAGTTGCAATGGTCACACTGCGCATCCCAGGCTGGGCTTGACCTTGGCCGATGCTCCTACCTCCACCTCCGAGGGCTGGGTGACAGGCCACCACCACGCCTGCTTTAGTTTTTATGTTCATTAGTCCATAATGACAGCGTTCCTTGTGGGGAGCTGGTGCGGGGACATCTTCATCTCTATCTGCCCCCTTCCCTTTTCCTCCCTCCCCTCTCCCCATCTCTTGGACCCCTTCCCATTTTGGAAAGATCTGTCTCCCTGTTTCCTGTTCGTTAATATTAAATTAAGTAAATTGGACACACAAGCTTAAATAGCACATGCTTTCTCATATGAAAAACCCGGAGTATAAATAAGGAGTAAAATAAAAATAAAAGCTAGGTAATCATTGGTCAGCGTGTTACGCAGCAGCGTCAGTGGCAGAAGGAGCCCAGTGTGTGCCTGTCTCCCTTTGGTGGGTGGACACACTCTGGAGGGCCTTTCTGCCTTGTTCTGAGATGAAGACGGTGTCCCAGGTGTACTGGGAAGGTGCACCCAGGTAATTCCAGGCACTCAGGAGGCTGAGGCAGGCCTACGAATTTGACCAAGCTTGACTTGGTATCCGACAACGAGGGCACTTGAACAATTTAGCAAGACCTTGTCTCTAAATAAAAAGTAAAAAAAAAAAAAAAAAATGGCTGGGAGTGTGGCTCAGTGGCAGAGCGCTTTCCTTACATGTACAAGGCCCTGGGTTCGATCCCCAGTACCACCAAAAAACAAAACAAAACAAAACAAACAACATGAAAAAAGTAAAAAAGGCTGGAAATGCAGCATGATCCTCTGGGGTTCAATCGTAGCTACCCCCAGCCCCCAGTGAAATATTTTGCTGAAAGATAAAGGTGGGGCCAAGGGTCCCCTGGTCCTCATGTGCTTGTTAGAAATGGTAGCTGGGACTTCTGTTTCCTGTGTCCAGTGGGAGGTGCGGAAGCAAGGCCCGGTCCTGGATCCACTGCCTTCCCCCAAAACGGGCTTCACTGTCCCTGGTGCTGCTGCAGCTGAAGAACATGCCCCTCACGTGTGGGCTGACCCGTAAGCAGCCAGGGACGTTTCTGGAGAAACTGGAAATGCGGCACAAATACAGAAGCATAAGGCAGCAAATCCGAATGTTCTTCCGGGCCCTCCCGGCTCACCAAGAGACCCAGCTGCGCTAGAGCGAAAACTAAATGTTTGATCTTGCCTCAGGTTCCTAGCACACAGCTCCTAAGGCTGTGGGACTCTGGGGTGATGAGAGCCCCTCTGGGGACTGGGAGCTGCATGCAGCCTTGGGACATCTGGTTGCCGAAACACCAAGGCATCCCAATGGCCTCCTCTCTTCCCCTGTGGTGTCCCTGGGGTCCATCTTTTATGATAAAGGGGACTGCAAGGAAAGCACCTTTCCGAGTCCTGTGAGTTGTTCAATCCCAGAAGAGGTCGTGGGACCCCCTCCCAGCACAGCCTCTGGTCAGAGGTGTGGGTGGCCCAGGGTACAAGTGGCCTCTGGAGAGGGTCTTCGGGGCAGAGGCTTCGCTGGGGGATCTGGTGCTGCTCACCCCGGCGCTCAGGTAGGAGGAGGTGAACTGCTCCAAACTCGAATCGAGGAACCGCTCACCAGGGCGGGGTGTGGCCCGTGGGAAAGGGCTTTGCCTGGCCCGTGCGAAGCCCAACTTAAAGCCTTTGGCTTGCAAACACACACCAAAAAGCAGACGCCAGGGGTGCAGCTCAGTACAGGCCTCAAGTTCAATCCCTAGTTCTACAAAAGAGGAAGGAGGAGAAGGAGGAGAAGGAGAGGATGGAAGGAAGAAAGAAAACAAGCAGCTCACCAACCTCTGAGGACTGGCAAGCTGGAGCCGTGGGCCAGTGAGCGCCTCCTTGGTGTAGAAGCAGTGGACGCCTCCTTTAGGGGGCAGACACTGATGGTACTGTTCTTCTACAGACTCAAGAGGAAAAAGAATCGGGCAATTGTTCCGGCTGGGTCCAATTACCATGCAGCCACGTCAAGGGTGGGTGCCGAGTAACGGTGACCTCACAGAATTGGGCACAGGAAATGAAGTCACGCCCAGCAGAAGCTTCTAGTGAGTGCTGGGGACACAGCCCAGGGTACGCAGCAGCACTGACACTCAGCTTTCGCCTCGTGGCCTGAAAACCCACACGTCTGAATGAAAGCCATGTGCAGAAGCCAGCAAACACCGGGGAGATTCTTCATGACTAAGCAACACTGCGGGAGGAGAGGAAAATTGTAAAACTCCACCCACCGCTTGGCTATGCAAACGCAATTCAGTATTCCGGGTCGCTGATGTCTTTATTGGAGCTGGGACATCTAAACAGCACATCCAAACAGCACCTGACTAGTGTGCATAGTGGAGCCAAACACGCCCCCGGGAGCTACCAGCGCATTGCCTTGCAGGGAGCGGGCGCTCCATACTTCTCCACAACAAGCAAGGTGCTAGCTGGGTCTCCTGAGGCCTGGGCTGACGCCCATGTGGGTGTCATCTGCGCCTGCACCTGCTGACTGCAGACTTGGATCTCACAGCCGGATGCCCTCCAGGCACCGGGCCAGCACCTGGCCCTTGGGAGATCAGACCTGGTTACAATGAGACAGATCTCTGTGAGGTTGAAGAGTGCTGGCTGGTTGGTTTGACAGACAGACAGACAGACAGACAGACAGAACGAAAGAAAGAAAGAAAGAAAGAAAGAAAGAAAGAAAGAAAGAAAGAAGAAAAAAAAGAAAGAAAGATTCGCTGTTACAGAACAAAGAACCTCCCCCCAGGCCTGGACTTGCCCCTGGCTCCATCTCACAGATTAAAATGCTTAGTCAATATGGGAACTGCACTATCACTTTGCAAGCAAACTCACTGAGAAAACTGTGTCTGACAGACCCACCAAACAAGCAGGTCTCCGGAGCAAGAGGCCGTGAAGGGAAGGGTGTGGAATGACGAAGTTTGGGTTGACTCCCTAAGGAGAGTCGTAGTGACTCGGGAGCTCGCTCGCCCCACCTCGCTGGTTCCTCACACCTGCCCTGGAGGTGCACAGAATAACCACTTCTGCTGTCTCACAAGCAAACAGAGGCACAGAGAGGCCCACTGTCGGGTCCTGGCGGAAGCTCCGGACCCGAGGGTGTCTTTTGTGCTTCGTGACTGAACACCCACGTGGTGCAGTTTACAGGGAAAGATGAGGTGAAGCACTGAATAACCCGACAGTGAGCTCGATTTTTCCTCCTTCACTGAGAGACACATAGACCCTTGGAGGTGAAGGACTGCAGCATGGTCACCCCAAACACTCCAAACACGCCACCTTGGTATGTTGATCACTTTGAGCTGAGGACAACTGCAAAGAAGCAGATATAAGACAAGGGCTCTGTCCTTCCCGTTTGTCTAGAGGCAGGATATACATTTGAAAAGGTTTTCCCTCCCCTCTGCCAGGAGGAATAAACTCGAATCACCCCAGAAACAGCCTAGACGTGTATCAGCCTGGGGTGGCTCCCAGGAATCCACGTGACACATCCTAGTAACCAGCCCTCGGTTTCCCTTAGTTTCTCCCTGCATTCACCTGCCCGTGATAATCTAGGAGCTCTTTCCTTTGGTCCTGTCACTTTTCTAACAATGCATTGCTCTTTTGTTAAGATGCTGAGGAACCCCGGGTTCTCCCAGCGATGGCGTTACAGCCGCTGGATCCCGTGAGCGTGTGCAGTGGCGCATTACACGCTTCTGTGCTTCTCCCCGGCCGTTGCCTCTGTCCCCCTCATTTGCAGCCAAGCTGTAGGGCTCGTGCTGTACATGACAGAGGCTTGCCTCCTCCCCGACAGAGCGCCTGAGAAGGTGCCTGCTTTGTTCTTACTCTTGCATCATTTCGTTGGTTGTTTAAAAAATACACCTTTATGGTAAAATAGGACTATAGAAAGTGAACCTCCCATACCCATAAACATGTATAATTACCCTTATCTCAGAGTGCCCGGGATAATCATTGATAATCATGTTTGGTGTAAACATACACCAAAGACAAAATTATACCTATGTAGTTTAAGGACCCTAATTATCTTTACTTGCTATTCTCGATTTGGGCAAAACTCCAGCCCATGAAATGGATTGGGTGTTTGGATGGGCTGAGCAGTGACCTTGGTTCAAAAAGTGAAAAGGGCCAAAGGAAGGAGAAGCAGAGAACACACACAAAGCAGATTGGTGGTTTCAAGGTGACTTTCCTTGCCAGGCAGTGGGGACAGGGACACAGGACTCTGGGGAAATGGCTGGCTGGACTTAGCTTGGCCTGGGTAGCCTTTCTGCAGGGGTTAACAGAGGGAGCCTCGCTATCCTGCCACTGGGACTGACCTGCTCCGAACATGCAGCTCTTATCCTCCTGGTGTCCTGGGAGGACACCTTAGTTTCAGCTTGGTGACTAGAACTACAATGTGACCAACTATATTTTGATTTTGATGGAGCAAGGACCCCTCCAGGTCCCTGTGGGAAGGTGCACCCTTGAGATTTCTTGAGTCCCCTCAAAGGGCTGGAGGAGGATTACTGGCTCCCTGCTTGAGTAGTTCACATCAAACCCCAAAGGGAGGAGGATGCAATCTGTCTGTCTGTCTGCCTGCATGTTTCTGGTAACATCTCCAGGGGCACCCCAGTTAGTCTGCTAGTCCTGCTCAGTTTGAGCAGAAGGAGAGCTTGTTAGTTAGGGCTGCCCTCAAAGAAAGGGGAAACGAAGTGCTTATCCTCTGAGTGCCTGCTGAAGAAATGTCTGAGTGAGTGCAAGGGGCAGCGCAAGCCATAGGCTGCTCCAGCTATGCCCCGGAACCGGGAAGCACTGGCTGCTGTGGCTGATTGGGGCCTCACCTTCAGTTCCATGGCAATTGACGTGCAGCATAACAGAGGCCTCACACCCTCCTCAGCCAAGTTATGCCTGAGTCTCCACAAGGGGTGCGGCCAGGTGGGCATCTGAATGACCTCTCTCCGAGAGGCACCCACCCTTTGTCTGTTGCAACACTAGTCAAGAGTACAGAACACACCTGTAGGAAATTTGAGATAGGAATTAATTAGTCAAAACCCACAGTCCCTGACTGCAGGAAAAATGGCTTTTATGGAGTTAAAAATGAAACCAAAACACTCCCTGCATCTCAAAGAAAAAAATAAAAGAAAAAGAAAAAATAGGCTTGTTCTTCCTGAGAATTTTGCCTTGGCACTCTTGTTGTTGCCTCAGTTGCTGCCAACATCTATAGATTCACTTCCCACTCCCCTCATCTACCTGCAGTCAATTGAGCTGGTTTCAGCTAGCCATTGCCTGCATTTGGCCATGGAGGCCTCCTAGAGGAGAGTCTTCCGCTTACATGCCTATCCTGGTCATATGGCGTCATCTGACGCCCACCTGAGATGACTGTCAGCAATTCCTTCAGAGTTCCACATTCTGACTGAGGAAAAGTTGAACTGTCAGCCCTGACAAATTAGTTGCCCCCTGCCTGGCCTGAATAGATAGGACAGATTCAGCTCCATCAAACTGGTTCCCCAAGAGCCTGAAGTCATTGCAAAAAAGTCAGGGGCAAACCTGTGACTTTCCTGGTAGATCGTGGAACATAATTCTCTGCCTTCAAAAGGTCCCCCCATCAAACAGTTACCATCACCAGAGCAATTGGGACTCTTGCCTCTTGCCCCCTCTGCCAGGCGCAAACTTGCAGCCTGGGAGGATGTCTCCTGTGCAAGTCAGTCAGCCTCTCTTTTGTTTAACCCTGCACTTTCAACTTTGATTGTCCCCTGTGAAAAAGATGATGCCTGCATCAGCCTGAGACAGCTAGCTAACCACAGTCCTGAAGTTCTAACAACCCTCCTCCTAGAGGTATGAACTAAAGACTTGCCTTTGAGCCTAGCCACCAACCATTCTTCCTCACCAAAACCCTCACTGTTATCATGTTATCAAGGGGAGCATAAACAGGCATCAGCCACATTGTCAGCCTGATGGACAATTAACCAGCTTAGGCAAGGTCGGCACCATCAGCAACACAGCTATCACTCCTTGTGGTTCTTGGCCCATACACTCTTTTTTGATTGTTCTAGATTTAAAAGATCCTTCCTTTGCTTGTGTGTTGCTCCCATAAGCCCCTTCAACTGGGAAAAAGGCCAGCTCACTTGGACTCAATTGCCATAAGGGGTTAAGAGCTCTCCCACTCTGGCTCCGCACCTGTGTCCTGCGTGACAGGAAAGTCATCCTAACTGTGAAAACAAATTCCCAAGGCCATCTGAGAGGCTCCCAGATTCAGCCCCAGCAGAAAAGCTTTATCCTGTTCTGCCCAAGGACCCTGAGTCTGACCTGCCTCCTCCTTACACTCATCAACCCCAAGCTGCTCGCCAGCCACAATGCCACCACTGCCACTTCTGTCTCTTGCACCACAACCCTCTGCTTTCCCAGATTAACTCACTTGGGCTCAATTGCCATAGAGAGTTAAGAACTCCGCAGCTGTGTACCTGTCTGCCAACATGGGATGCCTGTCAGTAACTCCTTCTGACTCTGTTTAATACTGAAAAATGCTACCGCATTTTAGAGGGGGCCCAGGCCTGGTTAAAGTCAAAAGTCCCCCCAGTATGGTTGATCCTGATACTTGGGTGAATGCAGTCCTCCCCCAAGCATGTCCAAACTGGGACTGTAATGTGCCAGAGGGCCATGAAGTCTTAGATCAGTACCACACTGCTCTCCTGGAGGACCTCAAAGAGGGAGACAAGAAGCCAATAAACATGTCTAAAATTACTGAAGTTACCCACCGGAGTCTCCACTGAAAGGTGATTCTGCCCCAGCTGATCCTGTGATTGATGGACTCTATCAGACACGAATTCCTGTACGTGCCTGAGTACATACCTCTCCTGGGATGTGATCAGCCTCCCTCACACTCGGGTCCACTGTCCCAGACCTGATATTGACTCTGATTGTACCCGATGTGGAAGAATAGCACCTTACACCAGCCTTAAACGTCTGATAACCATAAGCATAAAATCTGGAGAGACTGGTTTCCAGAGGTAGGGACAAAAGGCTCACCCCCTAGGGCTTGCTATTAATCACCCCCTTTGGTGAGAGAGCTCAGTGCCAAGACAGCTCCTGCATGCACCAAACAGTACACTGCTCCTTCCTGCAAAGCCAGTCCAAGACCTCCAAGCTGCCAGATGCCACAGTTATCCTCTGCATATTTTGCCTCAGTCTCCTGCCCCCACTGGGGATCCACCTGACTGAAACATCAACTCCAGCCGGAAAAACTTTACCCCACATTCCCAGAAGACCAGAGCCAGACCTGCCCCACCATTTGTTCACAGCTCAAGCTGTGTGCTGGCACCCGTACCCCGCAGCCAGCTCAACCTTCAGTGTCCACGTCGCCAGTCCCGACCGCCCTTCCCCTCCCCATCCTGAGAAGACAATAAAAGTTTGTAGGGTCCTTCTATAAAAGTCATCCTTGGAGATGGCTTACCCTTGACCATTGGCAGTGACAATGGACCTGCATTTGTAGCAGAGGTAACTCAAAAACTAGATTAAACAATAACTACATACAGCACACAGGCCGCAGAGCTCTAAACAAAGTTTTTCAAAACCCCACAAACCTCTTGGTAAAGAGCTGGGTAAAGCCAGCTATACCTGTAGACATGCCTGCACAATGTGTAACCCAGGTGCATATTAACTACCTCTGCAAGTTTTCAGGAATCCATCCTTAGGTCCACTGAATGTTCACCTGGACAGTCCTCCGGGGCTCGCTCTGAAGCGAGTGCACTCACAACCACAGGCTGAGGGCGTCTTCGCAGCCCTGCTCCGTGCCTGATCCCCTGGAGTTTCCTGTTTGTGCAGGCTGCTTATCCCAGTCCTTGCTTCCCTGCCTCCTGCTAGCTGTGGTTTTTGTTTTGTTTTGTTTTGTTTTGTTTTACTCCAAACTCTGTGGACAGTTGTCCCAAGAAAATAGATCAAACACTTGACCAAGATTTGATGGGTGCCCACGGCACACTGGACACTCTCCTGGATCAGATGAACTCCCTCGCTGCCTTGCCAGAGTAATGTTATGGAACAGACAGGCCTAAATTATGTCCACTGCTTCTAGTTGGGCCTTGTCTTAGAAGACCACATGTAATATGTCCTACAAAGATTTACTGGGGAAACTAAAGGAGGGGGAAACTGTGGCAGAAAATGTATCTTTCCCTCCCCTGCCAGTACACTTTGCTTTGTTAGTTGCCCAGGTAACAGTTCCTGTTCCAGTTCCAGTCCCCCCTGTCTCTTAGAAATGGCTGGTCACTGTGATGCACATTATAAGAATCAATTCCTGACTGGCCCTGAATCAAGGCCAGCAGATTTCTATAGCTTCTGGTTTCAAACAGGAGCCTAAAGAGAATTCTTTCTGTGGTCTGTTGACCACTTCAGAACTTTGAAAATGTAATGGTCAATTCATCAGAAAGAAACAGCTTACTAAAGGATAAATTTTAGAAGCAACTACTCCCCTCCCTGGTGAGCGGCTGTGAGCCTGCCCTCCCCATTAGTAAGTGGGGGGCAGTGATCTGGACATCTTTCGAGAGGTTGACTATGTTGTTTTGTGTGAATTCTCTGTATGTGAAGATATGGACAACTATTTGGAAGAAAACAAGAGACAATATGACAGATAGTGAAGATCTCTGGTTGTCTAGCTTTGAAAATTTATGCTTTCTTATGTCCCGTTTTGTTGTTTTGTTGTGTTTAATTTTACTCCCTTAAAAAAAAAAAAGAATCAATCCCTGATTGACAAGCCATTCTGCTTCTGTACTTCCTGCTTGCTTATCTCACATGTGCCCTAGACCATCAGAGATCAGGGTCTGATATTGTGGGAATGATCCTGATCAGTGCCTGTCGACATAAATATATCTGCCTACAAATCCTGGGGGTCATTTTGGTGTTTCTGCTTGCTGTTGCAACACTAGCACAAGATTGCAGTGAACAACTGGAAACGCTAGTTTAAAAAAGCCAAAGTTGGGCTGGAGTGTGTGCAGTGTACATATTTGCCTCGTAGGTGTGAGGCCTTCCTGAGGAGCTGGGCCTTCAGCAGAGGACAGCTGTAAGACCCTGTCTCGAAACAAAGAAAGAAAACAAAGCAACTTTTTGAAGGACAAATCTTGCCTAAGGAATTCCAGATCAGATAAGTAGATGCTTGTACCTCCAGTAGGTGGGGTGAATACTTTTTGATTGTGAGCCATTCTTAAAGACAAACTTCAAAGGGAACAGCACAGAAGGGAGATGGTACTAACTTCACAGAGGAAAAGCTGCCAGATACTACTGGAAGTGATTGAGGTCATGATCTTGAATAATATTCACAAGGGCCTGCATTAGATCCCCAGCATTGCGAGAAAAATAACCAAAAAGCTGCTAGTAGTCTAGTGAGTCACGTTTGCCTCTGTGGAGTGACAGGCACAGTGCTTTTCTTCCCAAACTCACGATCGGTTCCCACGAGAACGCATCAGACAAACCCAGACTGAGGCACGTGCTACAGAACGCCACGCTAATACTGTTTAAAGCTGCAGAGTTGCTGGAGACAGTAAGGTCTAATCAGAACCAGGGAGTAAACACAAGGTAGTGAGTGCCTGGAACAGAAAAAGACATCCTCAAAAACTTGGTGAAATCCAAAACAGAATAAGCCAGTAGTTGAGAGATGGTACTGTGTCTACGCTAACTTACTGGCTAAGACAAATGTAGCAAGGGTTAGTTAGGTAGCAAGGTGGAAACAGCGGAGATTAAAATAGGATTCCCACTGTAAACAGATTATTTGCACCTCTTGACAACGGAGGATGGCGGGTCAAATCACTGAGAACAGGCAGGTGGACAGAAAGGGCCTGGTGTTACCTCCGGCTGCGCCCAGACACGCTGTGTGTGCTGTGTGCCCAAGTGTGTGGCTGAGTGACAGGGCCTGGTGACTTGGGACCTCAGACAGGTCTCTGGTGTCACACAGCTAAGAAACAAATGCTGGAGGCTGAGGTTCATGAAGGTGTAAAAGGACCCCAGGTCTCCAGTTAGAATCCTAGAAAGATACATCCTAGCACAAGGTAAACGGAAATAATCTGATTTTTCTAAGTACTGAGCCTTGGCTTTAAACCAACCCAGGAAGAAACTGCTTTCATGCTCTGATAGCCCACTGCCCTCTGATCCTGACAACCTCGGGCTGAGACCTAACGGTCCCGGTGCCGTCTGCTGCGCTGGGGTGAGCTGTTCATTTGCCAGTTGTCTTCACCCGAGACGTGTGTGCTCATCTCAGATGCCCATTTTTGGATCGGGTCTTTGAATTTGGGGGGCCTGTTGTTTATCAATCTTTCTTTGTATGTTCTAGATGCAAGCCCTTTGAGTGGCAGTTGGCTAAAATTTTTCCCATTCTGTAGGTTTTCGTTTCACTCTGTTGGTGATTTCTTTTGATGTACAAAAACTTCTTTACAAGATGAGATCCCAGTTGTTGATTCTTTGATGTACTTCTTGTGCAGCTTGTGTTTTATTCATGAACTCTGCTTACCTCTATGTATCCAGGATTTCTACCTAACTTGTCTTCTGGTGTATTTAGTGTTTCTGTTTCAATATTTAGATCTTGGATCCATTTTCACTTCAGTGCATGGTGATAGACATGGGTCTATTTTTAGTTTTCAGCATGTGGAAAGCCAATTTTTCCAGCACCATTTATGAAAGAGGCTTTCTTCCAGTGAACATGTTTGACTCCTTTGCCAAAGATAAGATGGCTGAGTGTCTGCAACTTCTAATCTGTCCCAATGATCCTTAGGTCTGTTTTTTTTTTTCCCCAGCACCATGCTGATTTTATCATAGTAGCTTTGTAGTATAATTTCAAGTCTGGGATAGTGATACCTCCTGCCTTGCCTTTGTTGCCCAGGATTGCCTTTGTTTTTCTAGGTCTCTTCTGCTTCCAAATGAATTTTAGGAATGTTTTCTCTAGATCTGTGAAGTATGCTAATGGTATCTTGATCACAATTGAATTAAATCTCTATAACAGTTTTGGAATTTTATTTTATTTTATTTTACTTTTTTAATTTGAAAGAGAATAAAACAAAAGGGGGCAGTACAGAGCAGATCAGAACAGGACAACATAGGCAACACAGTACTTTACATTAAGTCAACTGGACATCAACAGTATCTAACACCATATCTCTTACTCTGCTATAGTTTAGCATAGTTTCGATTACAATAATATCAAACATAACACAATAGTATAAAGCCACGCATATAGTGAAAGAATTCCAGGGCTTTCTGAACCGAATAACAGAAAATGATCAATGGGTACTATAATATCTCATTTTTGATAAAAAAGAAAAAAATTTGTTTGAACTATCACACATATTCAAATTCCAATAAGACACAATGTGGTAGATAGAACCAAGGGTAATAGAACAAAAAAAGCACGGTAGGACTTCTAAGAAGGATAATATTAAATCAGCAATAGCTGTCATAATGTTTTCTTCAAAACAGCAGTTCATATCATCACGTATGATATAGTCAAACAAAACAGGATAACACCATTCCAATTGATGATTTAAAACTTTGAAAGACTTCAAAGCTATGAGATGGGGCCTCATGCTTATATACTCTTATATACTCTTATCAAATCTCATATTAGGGAGATTATATGGTATTTACCCTTGTGAGTTTGGTTTATTTCACTTAAGAGAATGGTCTCAAGTCGTGTCCATTTATTTATAAATATCTCGATGTGATCATTCTTTATAGCTGAGTAGTACTCCATTGTATAAAAATGCCACAACTTTTTTATCCATTCCTCAGTT